>JAUJYS010004316.1:0-12111 GCA_033995665.1 Melogona broelemanni | reverse complement strand
TTTCTTTTACCCCCCCCCCCCCCCGCCTCCGCTCCAGACGAGATTTCACTGACCTAACAACCATTAATTTATTTTTTAGTTTTACCAATAATCTAACTTGACCATCTGAACTATTTTTGAAAGGGTTCCTTCATAGATAATATAAATTCGAACACACGCCTTTCTTATAAATGGAATTATAATATAAATCCATGGGAACCGTTCCTATTGTGTCATCGGGTACACGTTCATGATCCCTACTTAGGTTGGAAGCGTAGGCTAAGCAAAATTACCCTGGATGAGGCTTCAAAAATCATATATTCGAGGGCAACTCTATCCGGTTCGTTTTACCGTCTTTTCCGCTCCTTTACCCGCGGCCTTAAGGCCAGTAAATTCTGAATGCTAGTCGCGATTAAAGAGATGTCGAGCTATAACACGGTTTTGTAGACAATATTTTTGGCGATCTTTGCGCTATTTTGTGTTCAAGTCCCAACGTATCAAGTTAGCCTGCAACAAGGTAGAAAGCGCTTTAAATTCCAACTTTCCTTTCATTTGACATAAGAAAATATGTCCTGAGTCTGGTATTTAATAGCCGGTAATGGGTTCTGTGCCGCCAAAGCGACAGTTCCCCTAAAAGGACAGGGTCCAACGCAAAGTTGAACTCATTAAATAATCATCTGGAAATTACAGCTCTACCGTTCCACTAAAAACAACTTGCTGTTCCACCAGCGGCAGCAGAGCACATACTGGGTAATCTAAATGACATAACATGGTCATTGTTCCAACGACAGTGTCGCACGCTTGACTTGCACGTGCCTGGTGACGTCACGGTCAGCACAGTCGCGTGTGACGTCACGCCGTGTTGTCACGGTATAAATGCCGGTCTCCGGCCTTCAGAGCTGTGGTTGTTGGTAACCGAAAAATGTGTTGCTGCGATATTTTCTAATGAATAATGCATGGGGTCGCTCGACGATTAAATTAATACGCTATTGTTTGTGTGTTTTGCCAAAGCTGGTAGCTGTGTTGCGCAGTGGGGGGGCGCGTGGACGATTTCTGTGAATCTGGGTTGAACAATTGTGTCAGGTCTTCCACCATTTGCAATCGCACCACCCCCACCTCTCTGGTGTACTCTTTCACTATGCCGTCTTATGGGTTCGAGTGGTTCGAACAATGCTTCTTTATCGTTTCTGTGATCGACCATTCTTTCCGAATAGATGCATTTTCCTTTTTCCATAATGAATTTATTTGTGTTCGGTATTACGGTTGGGATTGTGCCTTTCACAGAATTTGAATACAGCATAATGGTTTTGGTGTTATTTCTAATTTCGTCATCTGTCACCATTATTTTCTCTGTTATTCTCTTCGACTTCTTTGTTTGTTTTCTTTGTTTCAGGATTATTCAATTCGTCGAGTAAATTTTAGTGTGTCTGTTATTTTACTGCGCTTGTAGTTGAATTGAATTGTTGGATTTTTGTTTTACCAATTTGCAGTCTCTGGTTTTAATTAAACCATGCAGAATTATTTTGATCGACACTTTTGAAGCCAGAGGAGTTTTGTAATTATTTCAAGCATTATTTTAGAGGTGCTTGGGGCGCTTTAAGTTAACAAGTAAGTCCAATCTGGCGGAGTGGTGAGCGTGCTCGCTCGCCGACCAGCGGATCTTGGTTCGATTCCCCGCTCGTGCTCTCGTTTATTCGATCTCTGGGCTACTGGTTAAAATGGGACACTCACATATTATAGCAACACTATGACTGTTGTGGTAATCATTCCAGTGAGGGGAATTAACCCATTAAAAAAACTAATGCAATATTCTTATTGAACCCAACAAAAGGTTGAGGTTTTTCAAAGACCTTTAAGACTTTGTCATGCAATTATTATTTACTTATATGATTGAATTATAGTAGTACCAGTGTGAGCTGGGTAGCGGCCACCCGCGATTCCCAGTTGCAGACTTGGCCACTAGAGGGCAGCACCAATCCGAAGTCAGCTAGGAGCCACTCACAATAATCATGTGAAAGATATTCTCTGGCGTGTGTGTGCGACACGGTCAGAGCAAAAGCGCGGCTTCATTAGAACAGCTTCTAATGGCCGCGCACGTGCAGATTCCTGCAATATCGGATTATAGGCGCCTTTCATGCCGCACTGCGCAAAAAAGGAAAATCGCCATTGAACTACAAATGTGTCATGGGTGTCGCTATTTTTCGTTCTTTTGGCTCTTGTTTCGATTTCCGTATCGTGCTTCTGGGAGTTTTAACTCGATTTCGTGACACTATTACAAAAAATGTGATTGTTTGACATGGTGGTGGTTTCTGAGCTTTTAAAAAATGACTTACATTCTTTTGTTTTGTTTTACTGGAAAATAATCGGGGCATCAAATATTCTTCGGGAGTGTACGTTTGCGATTGGCGACAAATAATTATCCTATGGTGATACAATGCTCTCTTTCTGGGTTGCAAAGTCAGTTTTGATATATTTGTGGTCTGCGTGTTTATTTATATAACCTACTAGACGAACTTTGGGACCCATTTATTTGTCGATGTCATAGTTGTGGTTCGCGATTTGTTATTCGGAAATTGTTCTTTCGGCTGTGGTTTGAGCTTTTTAAATCTGTTCCAACAGCGATTTTATTTTTTATTTGTCGTGGTTGACACGAAACGAAATATCGAAGAAGTTTACGGGAAGAGAGCAAAGCGCACTTCTCTTTGCCGGGTTTTACTGACTACTTGGTTGAATTTTTTTTTTATGTGTACAAACTCGTTTAGGTGGTGATGCTTCTGTTGCTCAATATGTAGGTATGTTTTTTTTCTTTTACATGGATTGGTGGAAATTATTTTTTTAGTGAGATTGTTAGCCATTGGCTTCTACTGTTTTTTTATGTCTTTGAGCAAGGCAATTATGACTGCGGTGCCCACTGCGCATGCGTCAATTCTAAAGTCTCGTTAGAAATGGCGCACGTGTCGCGCCTGGCTTCACGTGGCGTTCGCGTTTTACAATTTCAGTCACACAATCGTCATAAAACATCCCGCATTTTGCAGCCAGACACTTTTTCGACCATTTTGGTACGCGCTTCGGATTGACAAAACTCGGATCAGGAGAGCTTGCGTAAAAACTCACCCGCGTTTAAGTTGGTAGGGTTTGTGATGCGGGTGGACTCTTGTTGTTGCCCGAATTGTCGAAGAAATCTAGTAAATAGCGATCTTGCTGTCAGATAATTAACTTGTTCGTATAATCTTGAGAAATATCGTGAGTTTGGAACGGGGTAGTTAATTAATCTGTGGGAACAAAATATGGTGTGTAGCGTAGTGGATAGCGGGTTCGATTCCCGACCTCTGTGACCGGACGAGAGAAATTCATACACACGCCTTTCTTTCGGATATCTGTACCATATCACTCAGGCAAATGCTAAATACCTACGCACGTGTATAAAGTCTACTCTAGGCAGAATAATCAGGTCGCCCCCTAGCAGATTTTTGTGTTACAAAAATGCTGATAGAAATAGCTGGAACTTGACTGGAAAGGGAAGGTTAAAAATAAAATTTAAATTAGCGAAATAAATAATAAATAGTAGCAGAATTAAGAAATAAATTGAAAACTGATTGTGATTTATGTTATTTGTCAATTCGAGCCTCTGTGTCGTAAGTGCGTGGTCTCTTAGTATGCGAATAAAATTACAAGGCTGTGTAACATTTGTTCCAGCTGGTTTTCAGCAGCTGAAATATCATATCTATCAGCATTCTTTTTTATCATTCTGAATTCCGCAACCGCGCACTTGGCCCCTACTAAATTACTGTCTTTCATTTTCCACCAAAATCCTTTTCGGTTTATTTTACGTGAGGTTTTTTTTTCGTGGCTACTGCATTTTTTATGCGTACTGCTGAAGATTTGGGGATTTTTTTCTTCTTCTTTCCTTTGCCATCCCCTTTACACGGTCGTTAAAGTACGTTGGGGGTGTTGTTTTCTTGACAGCTTTTGCGGTAGAAATTCGCGCTCGGAATAGAAAACAAAACACATAAAATTTGCGGCGCCCTCATCCATCCCTATCTCATCATTTCAAGTTCAAACCAACTGAACAAGCTGACTTGGTTTGACCTCTCCGAATGACCCCTAAATATATTTTTTCAACGAGTTACGAGTGTATGTGTTTGATAAATCTCTCCGCTAACCAAAAATAGTATTTTACTCCATTCATAATTGCTCGTCGCGCAGTCCAGTCGGTGTGAAATTAACTACGCTGCGAAGGCCCCTGGTTCGATTCCCGGTACGGGCCCTCGTTTTTCGTTCCCGGGGTACTGGTGAAAACGTACCCCTCCATATAATGCCATATCAACACGAGGGATACAGAATCTATTGTAATGAAGTGATATTCACCATAGTTATTGGAGAAATTAGTTGATATTTGAATGATTTTCGCTTTTATTTTTAATTTTGGGACATACTAATATTTTATTTCCTATCTAAGGCTAGTTTTATTTTTGACAAATTTATTTCTGGCAATTCAACTCACCCCCTCCTTTCCTTAAAAATCCCTCCCCTGGGTCTTGGTAATTTTGGAATAGTTCCTCTTCGATTTTTTCTATCGACGAAACAAGAAAAATGAATCCAAAAAAAATCGATTCGCCTAAAAGAAAATGTCTCTTGCCAGTGTAATTCCAATTTTGTGGAACGTTAAGGTGATGTAAACGACCACAGCTTGCTAAAATGATTTTCGTGTATGGCTTCGGGGGGGACTCCCCGATGATTTTGAGTGTCCGTGTCGTTCGGCTCCATTTGGCGTTCATAGGTCACTTGACCACAGTTAGGACGTAATTTACTTTCGTGGTGGTGGCCAGCAGACAGACAGGGGTGCTATTGCGGTTTCTAGTGAAATAAACTTAATCGATGTTCACTTTGATTTCGATTCGTCGTAGTCCAGTGATAAGATCATTCGCCTAGTGTGCGACGATCCTGGGTTCGATTCCCGGCTCGATTATTCGATCCCGATTACTGACGAAAATGTGCCACCTCATTAGAGGGGTACAGGATCTCATGTTGTGATATTCACTTCAATGATAACGATAATGGATTGTCTATAAATTAATAAAATAAATTAGGTAAATCTGAAGCTAACGAATAAATATTGTGAATTTCACTGCTTAGATTTAGGTATGATTTCAAGATTTTCGGTCGCACCAATACCGCCCTTTATGATGGGTTTGATTCCTGGTGCGATCTTTTCAAATAATTTTAGAGTCGCAGTTTCTTGAATACATTGTCGTAATCTTGAAAATTGTTGGCATGACAACTTTGGTTCGGCAGAAATGACCAGGTTTTTTTCACTGAGCTTTTCTTGGCTTTTTCTTGAACCTGATTTTCATTTTCTTGGGTTTTTTCTTAAGACTTGTTTGACCAGCTTTAAATTCCGATGTGCCAAAATTATTTCTTCCACTTGGTAATCTGCCATGCGGTTGTGATCGAGTTCCAAACTCAAAAGATTTATAAAGTTGAAATACCAAAGTTTAAACTAATATTGGCACTATTTCTTCATTTACCTCTATAGGTATTGTCGAGTTGTTCTAAACCTGTCGCCGCAAAGCGATCGTTAGTTTCTTAAGATAGGGAAGAGGATTTCCTAACATCTTGTACCTCCCACTCCCTCCCACACTTTCTCGATTCCCCAAAGTAAATTCATTGTACGCCGCCTGCGTTCTCTCACCTTAACGGCCAACTTTCACCTCCTGTTCTCCCCACGCGCCCGTATGCGCTCGTGCAGCCGTGGCACGTGAATTCGTTGTACCGTTATTAAGTGGCGGCGCGTTTAATGTTGCGGCACGTGAACTCAATGGCGCCACGTGCGCCAGTTCCCACCCCTTCCCCACAAACAAATAAAACTTGTTCGTGGGAGCACGTGAACTTTCGATGGCTCCTGTGCACGTGCGCAAATTGTGGGCGCGTTGTACTATTTGGTATGAGTTTTCGCTTAGACAGCAAATTGGTATCAACCCTAGCTTTAATGAATTGTAGTTTTTTTTCCTGTGACTGAAAATATGACATATTTTCGTTTAAATAAAATCGTCCTTAGATCGGAATTAGAGGTCTCGATTATTCGATGATTCGGAGGCTGGTGAAAATGTGCCTATCATATATTGGCTAAGCTATTTTATTGACTTATTTAAATATTTAACTAATTGCAAACTACTTTTTTATTCTTTTGACCTTTTTTGGTGATACTGTGTTCGAATCCCGTCATTGTATATTTACTGTCAGACAATTTTCTTAGAGACTTACCGTTACTTATTTTCTGGACCTCTTCTTTAAGAGTATGTAGGTTTCTTAGCACTAACATCTTATTTTTACAAAAAATGTTAGTCTGAATTTTTTTTAAACTTTAAATATTAATTAATCGGATTATTCTCATTAGCAGAATCGGCATTAACTTAATCTGCACGTTATTCTTTATTGTTTTTCGCTGAACCGTATCTGTAGTTCCAAGACCGTATAAACGAGAAAAAAAAAACAATACCGAAATTGCGTGTGTGCGTTTTTATAAATGTAAAACACTCCCTCCCTCGAAAACATATTATCCCCTCGTTGTAGCGGGGAGCAAAACCCAATAGATGTCAATTCCCCGGAGTGTCATCCGCATAGAAAACCAATAGATAACGGGGGTAATTGTTTTTCGTTGCGTCTATTGTTTAAAATGCCTTTTTTCATCCTTTTTTTCTTGCAAATGAAAATACCTATTTTGAATGCTGGCTTAGCGATAGGCGCATTCAATGGGTTATTTACAGGGTACTAAAAGTGTTTGGCCCTAATGTTGATACGGTTTAAGTTTGTGGGTGACGAGGGAATTGATGATTTTAATTCGGTTGGGGAAAAGGGGATAAGTTGTGGATACGTCCTCTTGTTTGCCTAGCCTGAGTTTACCTAAGTAATACAATGTAAAATAAAATAAAATTAATGTTTTTTAAGGAGGTTCTCTTGCTCGAAAAATTGCGGAGGTCTTGATCGGGAATTGAACCCGCGATCACGGGTATAGGAAGCGAGCACCCCATCCATTACACCACTACCTAGTTACTTAGGTAGACGCGTCGTTTGTCGGGATGCTGAGTACCAGTATAACTCACTGACATGAAATGCCAACTTGTGATTTAGCATATCGCCCATACCGTTCCTGATTGACGTTTTGTGTCTGGAACAAAAATCACGAAATTAATTTTTCGCCGTCAGAAAGCACGAACCATAACAAATGAGGTTGATGGGAGAATTAACAATTCTCCTCTCGCTTTGAGCTGACGTTTTAATTTGTTATAGAGTTTGTGTGATCGATTCGAAGGGGGTGGAGTGCTCTGATTCCACTCTTCCATCCTCCTGCAATGCTGCTGCTAGCGTTTTTTTTACAAAAATGTTTTAATCACTGTTTGGGCGGTCGGAGCGTTCTGCTGTTCAATCAATATCGTGTCTGATTAATTAATAAAAGCGCCGTTCTATTTCCTTATGAAAAATGACTGGATGCCGAGTTTGATGAGTGATGGAATTGTTGCCTATAGGTTCTGTTTAATGTGAATGTTCCTGCTATTTCTTATGGATGGTGGAAGCATGAGTCTGATGGAAGACCCCGTACATGATTTCTTTATTTATGGTTAAATTAAAAAAGACTGCTTAAAGAGTTATCCTGAATTTTATTTTGTATGAATAAATTATTAAATTGTTAGGCTGCCTTGTAATTTTTTTTAGAGTATTGTGTATTACTTGTACAAAATACTAAAATATTGTTAAGAATATTTAATTTTTTATACTTACGATCATTCAAAGAATCTAAAGGTTTATTGGTTTGTTTTTTAGTTTTACAATTGAATTTAAAGGAAAGGAAATATTATCCCGCTTTCCTCCAATATATTATCATCCTATTTTAATCCTGTTCTAACTCAGATTCCAGGAAACTATTTCAGCTGAGGTAAGCATGTTCGTTCTGGTATGCAGAAATTCCAACATTTCGTGAATTTTTTGTGCTTAATAAACCTAGTCATTCACAGTTGTCGGTTCACACCTAAACAGTAGATTGGTATTTTGTTATGCTACTTAGGCCTAAGCCTTAGTTGGATAAATGAAGTCCTCGTTTTCTGTTATATTAAGAGGGTTTTGCCAAAACCCTGTTCGTCTCTTTCCCGGCGCTGTACCGGACCTCGTCCCTCTCGTTTTGTTTCATAGACGTCCTAACTCATTATTAATACCACAATGAATTAGTCCAAAGCACCACGTGAATTATTTATGAACGAACAAACCACGTGCTCCCGTATAAGCGAGCAACCACGCAATACTGTATCTGTTTCGTTGTTATCTCATTGGCGCCATCTAGTCGAAAGCGACAAACCAATACCAAATAGCCAGACATTATTAAATGTGCCTGGGCTCTTTTCCTGGTTGGGTTTGAAAAATGTGTCCCTGCCGAAGTGGCGTATCGCAAGAGGATGGTAATTAGTTTTGAAGCAACGGCGAGCTTGCTGACGTCAGTGCCAATGACGATAGGGGGACGTGACGTCAATGGTTGGCGGCAGGCGAGGGTTGGTCAAAAAGCATCGGCATTTGACTGCAACCGTTACAACAATCACTGCAGCATGATAATACGTGAAGTTGGTTTATGCAATTTGGAATGTCTACCTTAAAAAGGGTTGGATATATTCGTACATTGCAAACTGAGCTAAGGAACTCTTTATTTAATATTTTATTTATTGATTGATTTTAAAGGACGACTCGCCGTTGTCTAGTCGGCGTTCTCGGGTTAGATTCCCAGTGCGGGCTCTCGTTTATTCGATCGTGTGGTACTGGTGAAAATGTGCCCCTCAGGAATTACCACAGCAAAAATATAATATGTACTGAAGTGATTTACAGAGATAAAAATTCGATTTTCACTTCAGTTTTAATTTTAAAATCTATGAAACACGGAAAGGAATTGTTCAATTGTTTATTTGGCTCGAGTGTGGTTTTATTTTCTTGGGAAATTTCGAATGTTTCCTAGTGTACGAAGCTGTTGACAAGTGTTGATCTGGCTTTCGACATTGTAGCTGTTGACAGTTGTGCATCTGGGCTGAGCAGGTCACTCTCGTCCTTCGCATTTCACGTGACCACCTTTTCACGTGGCTCCAGTTCCAAAATCGAATCATGTAATCAGGCGTTTTAGGAACGTGCCCGTGTCTCTCTCTCTATGGAGAGAACGCGCTTTCGCTATTTGCCGGCCGATATGACGAGTCTCGCGGGGGCCAAACTCCCCAGAAAACACCGCTTCTCTTTTCCATACTGGGTAGCCGGGGGCAACCAATAGGAGAACAGCACGTGCCGGCATGTCACACGTGAACGGAGCCGTTACTATGGCAACGGTCGCCTGCGTTCTTTTTCTTGGCGACGGCCGACTTCCGCTTTTAATGTAAGTCATCGCCAGTGGTCCGGTACCTCAAATGGTAAACGCACCCCCATGCTATTAATGCATGGGTCAAGAGTGTCTTGATCTAGTTTAAAATTTGAGCGAGGCGTTTCAATATAATTAAAGTTTGGTGCAATTCAATCAAACAAGTCTTACGTTTCGTTAAGACATTTTCAGTTTATATTGCTTTCTTTAAGATGACACCAGCACTTTAAAAAAAAAGATGCTTTGACATTTTAAAATCGTACGATTAGATTTTTGATTTTTAAGATCAATATTCTTGGCTCTTCTAAAAATACCACATTTCAAGATGCTGGCGTCATTCCTGCAATTGAGATTGTATCGCCTTAATTTTTATTTTCTCAGAAAACGGATAATGTAAAATGCTTTCAGAATCTTGAAAATTAATGCTGCCTTCCAATTTAAGGAAAGAGCAAAACCTTTGTTTTGATAACGGACCATTGGCTTCTTCCGTTTCAAAATATTTCTTCTGGTTAGATAATGTTGGGTGTCGTAACCTTTCGCGACTCGATCCCAAAGGTCGGGGAAATGACCCTGTGGCGCATGATTTATGTTAATTTTTAATAACGACATGCTGGGACCCCTTCGGCTCGGTCGCGTCACGCCATTAATGCCAACCAAGTGTTCCGTGCCCAATTATAGCGGGCTGCTCTTAATACCCTGGTCACAACGCGGCGGCTTCCAACCGAAATGCCTTTGCACTCATTACAATATTTAAAAATGATATTAATCCCCTCTCCTCAAGAAAAAGGAAATATGTTTATAAAATATTAGCTCCTTCCCAATTCTCTTCCACATGTTTAAAGCGTCACCCAATTATACATGTAGCGCAGGGAACCCACAAACCGGGGTAATAGGCTTTCTGGTAACGACTGCGGCTATCTTCCAAGATGATTTTGGTGCACACAGAACGCCGCCGACGCTGTTTTAATTGGTTGATGATGGGAGTGCACGTGGGTAGAGGGGCTGGGCCGCAGCCCCGACGTAGAACTACGTCTTTCCACGTGCTTATAGGGAGAGGGGTTTGATATTAAATTGTAACTGTACCGTAGCGAAAAAAAATAAATGATAAAAAATAATTAATGCCACCCACATCGAGATTTGAACTTGGAATTTAACAATTCGGCTTAGGCGACTTACTAAACGTACTGAAATATCGCTTCATATCAGCTTGAGCTACGCTCATATCAATTTTTTTTAGCTAGTAGCCTGCTGTTGGTAACTCAACGTAACTCGTTGAGATATTATCACTTGCTGATAATATAAACCGAAAATTTGATATTCTTTCAGAATAAACGAAGTAGTTGCAAATTACAAAAATACATCCGAACTTGACAGTAGGTATTTTCAATTTGAATTCTGCACATGGCTTAAATGGACTTTACTCAACTTCACGTGCAGCGCAAAAATTGAGATACAAGCTTAGAAACTAGACTCTCAACAATTATCATCGCGCGTTGGTATTATTTAAACATAGCTTCGAGTTTTCCAATACCATCACATTGGGTAAATGTCCAATTTACCCTAACGAGCGACCAGAAAATACGGTATCGAGTGGGGTGCGTAGCGAAACTGACTTGCCTAACTAAAAACATAACATAAAGTGACTAATCATGTGAGACTGACTTTCGCTACGCGCCCCAATCGATACCGTATTTTCTGGTCGCTCGTTAGGCCAAATTGGACATTAGCCCCATCATTGTGTATTTCGTGTACCGCCCGTAATGTGGCGCTGCAGTCATCTTCCAACTTCTCCGCCGAAACGTGGAGAATGTGTAAATACGTGTGTGCGTGTTCAGCGATAAAGATCAACGGTCATTAAACGACTTGACCCCCACTTTTTCTATTCAACCCCTCTCCACTTTTAACCCCCGGCCTTTTATACACACCCCACACCCACTATTTCCATTAATATAAGAGTTGGCCGACTGGCTGGCCCTATCATTTGCGGCAAGTATATGTCTGTTTTGGCGGCGCATGTTTTTCACCTCCCCCCTCTGTCACAACCCCCTGGTTTTTTCTCTCACGTATTTCACATTACCACCCCCCGTTCTTAGACGGACCACGCCCCTCCGTGAGGTACCCCTCAACCAAGATCAGCAGAAGGGGGGGGGGTTCTGAAACCCCCGGGTATGGTTACCAACAAAAAGCTCGTTTAAAAAGTGCCTGAATGAACAAGTGCTTGTAGCCAATTTAAATTTTTGTTGATGATTTAATTCGAATTTATTCGATATTTTCATAGTCAAGTCCGGCTTACCCAACCGAATTATCCGGAACGCCCAATTTTCTCCCCGAGGTTCTGTTTACACTATGGATCCTTGGTCACGTATAAGTGCTGCGGTGCTGAACCGCGCATCTTTTTGGTCAGCATTATCTTCAGTCAGCGACCACGGCCAAAGAGTTGTACGATGATGAGCGCGGTGTTTGCTCCCCTTGATCGAGCTATGTAGATTATTGCATTCAGTCTTGTTAATTCACGTGTTGCTTTTTTTGTTGGTGAACGTGCCGTTTCTGTCACGCGATCTGTTTCACGTGCGGCCACTTTTACTCGCTCGCAGGCCATTATGACGTGGCCGGCGGACGACACCTACTGCGCATGCGCGCTCACCGCTCTCAAATAAATCATGCGTTTTGCCATTGGGATGGGAGTGTTTTTTTTTTTGCCGGACACATTCTCCCTCCGGTGTATTAAGTAATATCGGCACCCTGGGGTG
>JAUJYS010004315.1:0-12111 GCA_033995665.1 Melogona broelemanni | reverse complement strand
AAGTGTAGTTCAGAAATTTCCCCACAGGGTCAGTGGCTCCGCGATTCGCATTCAATTTGTATTATGCATCGCAGCGCCACCGTCACTGTGGAGAGTATGTGAACTACACTTACTACCAGATTTTGTCTTACAACAATCTGTGAATCTGTGATAAAAAGTTTATGTTAATGCTCGAATAGCGCACAATGTTGTTTTGATTAAGTAAATATTCATCTCGCCGAATGTTCTCCAATTGCAAGAGTAACGATTTTATGAATCAAACGTCGATTATAATGTGACATTCGGTTCGCGTATCAGATCTTAGGTTTGAATTCCAGGCGGGTTGGACTTAATTTTAAAACTATTATTCAAATTCAAATTTTCGGATGGATTAATGTTTAATTTTATAGATAGTTATTTTAAAACTAGTATACATTCGACACAGTATTCAGATAGTGCTTTTTCGATAGAATAATTTTAGCTTTTCAGATAGATAATTTTTTAAATTTTGAGACATAGTAGTTTAAAATTTTTTAAAGTGCCATTAAAATAATTTTCAGACAAAGTAATTACATTTTTTCAAATAAAGTAATTTTAAAACAATTGAATAGTATTCATTCGACACTGGATTTAAGATTGAGCACTGGGTCGGATGCCGGTTGGGGGTAGGAACAAGTCATTGAAACAAAATACCTCGTGGAGCGGTCAGTTTGCGTCCCAGGGCTAAACATATACACCGAAAAATCAATTACAACTAACTCCTTAATCGCAAAGTCTTACGCCCCATTTTTTCAAGTTCCAAATAGAATCTCGGTCATAGGCCGCGTGATCTCGCGCGAAGCATTTCATCACAACATAAAACGCTCACACATCAATATTGCACGAGCCAAGCTCAATGGCATCAACGCGAGGTCTCATAATAATTATAACCCGTGATCGAAGTTCGACTACGCTACCCAACCTCCGTTGCAACCGACACGACCACCGAGGCGTAGTGGGCCGCTGTTTTGTTTCTGCGGTCGATTTTGGTCTTGGGAGTTATCCGTTTGGTGCTGCATTCCTTACCGCACAAAAGGCCATAGAAGGTTGGAAATTGCTAAATTCGGCTCGCCGGTCGCACAGGCAGTCGGGGGAAACGTTGCATGTTGACATGGACATTAATTATTTGCATGTTTGCACATTTTACAAATACAGTATAACACATAAAAGATTTACCCTATTCCTTTTTAGGCTACTCTGTCTAATTAGGCTACTCAGGCCACTTTCATAATTTATTCTATTAGCCACAAAAATTTATCTAGTACAAATGTACTAAATACAATTTCATTTTTAATCATGACTGAGGTGAATGGAGTTTTACTGAGTACAATTCTGCAATCCTGCAAGTACGATCTGTATATTTTTGTTATTTAATGTGACTATGCTTGCAAATTTTTGCAATTTGTCTTTTTGAAGTCTCTGTATAATAAGAATAACAAAATTTAATCATAATAGCCATCAGTGTTTGAAATAAGCCTGAAATAGTATGCCAGTATGTTTACCAAAAACTAGTAAATTGTTCTAGTATTTTGATTTGCAATGATACTCTCGGTATTTGAACTGAAATTATACAGAACAGTTTAATTAAAGAAATAAACCTCTTGATTTGAAGGTTATGTGGTTGGTAAGTACACGGATCTTTTATAAACGTTACGAGTTCATGGCATACAGAACCACAATAACTTACTGCTATTTAGATTATGATCATCACTGCCCATAATGAATCCTACGAAGTCAGTTTACATTTACTTCTTGGCGGCGACATCGTAGAATCAACACAAATGCCAATGATACGTATGCTCAGTGCAGACTCCCACGTACACGTCGGTCTATCTGTAAAGTTGAAATTTTCGAGCGCACAATTAGATTTCCTTCTGCGAATGGATTGTAATTAATTTGCCGCATCGTTAATTAAAGCATTTTAATTCGACCCAACCGAGTTTTAAGTGAGCTGGCGTGTACCGTTTGTTCCCTTCTGCAAACTCCCAGCACCCCAACACGACTCCATCGTCTTCCAATTAATCTTCGAAAAGTGTTCGCGTGCCATTGTCGAATGATGCGGCACACACACTGGATCCTCGTGAGACCGAATACACGCTTGTCACCACTTATAAAGCGACCACTTTCCTCATTGTTTTGTTCTCTAATTGCAAATAATTATCATTCTCCATCCATTAAGCTTCAGAAACACGCTTATCGGATGGTTGAGAAAGAGTGATAACATTACGGAATGACTCAGCCAGACACTAACGCTACCTGGTGGCTTATAAAACGTGGAATAACATAGTTGGACACTCGTTGAAGTTTTAATAAGTTGAAAAATTCGACAATTAATAAATATACAATTAATATAAAATAGAAGAAGGCTGGATAGTTTATTATTATTCGAGGTAACTCAAATTTTGGGGAGTAAAGGCGCCATAGATAAACCTTAATTTACTTTAAAAAATAAATTACTTTCAAAAACTGAATGAGTAAAATTGATGGAATTTAATGCTTGTTAGAAGAAATATACATTATGAATAACATTTTCTGCTGGAATCGAATCCAAAAGGTAATAATGCAGCTCTGACTTCTCATCTATATGATATAACCCTAACTTCTACTGATAATAATACACATGATCTGCGTATTGATTTTGGGATTTAATGTGCATGCGCCTATAATTTTTATTGATGAAAAGTGGGAAAAATTTAAGGATCATATTATTCGCGATCCCGAGAGTTAACAGCCAATAAATGACGTAAATAAGTATCCGAGGATTAAAAAGGCACGTGATCAAATACGTGACAGAAAAAAGGTACCCTGGTAAAGGTTTCCTAGACACAATGTACTTATTTATATAATGTTTAGACGCGATCGGGGAGAAATTCGCCGAATTCAATTTGAAAACGCCCAAATATTGATTCTGCGAAAGGTTGATGTCGACATATTTCATTTCAAGTCGCAAACATGTCCATTGAAAGCGTCCCATTTTCAAAGAAATTTCAGCAATTCTTTGCAAAGATAGTTCCAGTTTCTCGAACAATAAGCCAATTTCCTAGACAAAAAAAAACCCAATAGCGTTTAAATCTAGTTGTCCCGCGTTAGTGTCCAAAAGTTATATTTGGTTCGTCCGTAAATATCGTGTTAGTTTGGCGACGATTTCGCGCGCCCCCAAGTGACAAGAATAATAACGAAGTTTTCGGCGCAACACATGTTATGGAGTGACGCGTATCCACTTCATATTTTGCGCTCACGCCTCCACAATCTACATTATCCTCTAAGTCAATTCGGTTTGTTTGGCAAGTACTGATCAAACTTAATTTCTATTCCCCAAATTCTTAAATCTGTGGTTGCCCAAATGCGGAGGTAGAAGTTCGGTCTTAGGAGCAAATATGTACGCCGTCTGTCATTCCCCACGAGAGTGTAGTTGTTGTGATCAGCGAAACAGAATGAAATGCAAGCTCCCTGGTCGATTCGTACCACCACCCGTCCCCGCCTTCCACCTACAATTAGAACCTTTCCCCAATCGGATACATACCAACAGTTAATATAAATCTAAGCTGTATGTGGCGCACGATGAGAATCAATTATTTATCTTCGAGAGTCTCCGGCAGCAAAGAAATCAAAAACCCTCTCAAACGCCGCCCCCTTTGTTGACTCGTACGACCGACAGGAGGCCACGTTTACACAACGAGTTGGTTAAATTATACGATTGTCTTGAAATTATAAATTCATTTGGCCGATTGCCAGACGCGCGTTAAGCCCGACGCGGATCGTTACACACGTGTGCATTCACTGTATATTTTGAATAGATTAGAACACCAACTTATTGGAAAACTGATTAGTCAAGTAATAAAATAAGAATAAAAAAGAATTACGACATGTCGTTATCTCTTAGTTTTCCAATCTCGGGATTTATAAAGTGAATGAATCAGTGCAGCCAGACAGAGGTAACCACCGTCGTAATGTCGATTGAGCCGTCGTAACTATTTCGTGGTATGGCGCGTGCCTCGGAAAATATTCGTTAGAACATTAGATTTCCCAAAACGGGCTTCGAGAGTACGAAAACGTATCTTCGAAGGAGATTAGATAGCCTGGAAACTGAGAGCGATAATCTCGATTTTATATTTGGCCGCTTCAATCCAGACCTACTGCATCGCTGTCGGAAAGGTCATAAAGTAAAGATTTGTGTTTATTTTGGTCTTGTGCATGTTCGATGACTGTGAGAAAAACTGAACCTTTAAATTGCGTAGACGACATGCAAAGACCAGTTAATGGACTCCCTAATGGAAGCTCAGAGGTGAGACCAGTACCGCGGCTCGTCGAATAAACGAGAGCCTCTTCCGGGAATCGAACCCGGGAACGTCCGTACTGCTGTTGAAAGCATTACCGACTGGACTAGACACCCAGATTTTTATTAGGCTCTGCAGTTTAATCAAAGTGTATGGATCAGTTTATATCAGTGATCATTATTATTTTTATTTTTTATTCCTGATCACTGTAGTGACTGTCACTACAGGAGATTACTATGGAAATATGCGATGGACACATCAAGTTTCATTCCATTTCACAGTAAGTATCAGTTACCAGGAAATTTAACTTTATTCGAAACAACAGTTTTGTTCTAACGCTTGTGACGACACATTCCTTCTTGAGTAGATCGCAAAATCTTCCTTAAACCCTGCATTGCATTGGTAGGCTTACGGGCGTATGCTAAAATGCTCATGCAATAATAGACCACGATGTTTAGGATTTGTAAATTCGCTTTCACAAACGACTTCTAATAAAAAACTAGACAGATGCTGCGACGCAGCGCAACTCGTACTTATTTTAATATTTTTGCGAATACCTTTATTTTAGCACAAAAATACCTATTGATTATTCCAGGTTTGGTCGAATATACCGTGAGCGTTTAGAGTGAGCCTCTTTCAGTCACCAAGCATCCAAATTACGTAAGGGTTTCGCTAGCTTCTTGACCGACCAATGGAGTAGCGCTACACAGGACGGGGGCGACCAACGATGGAAAACACAAAACGCTCAGCCCCGATACACACGAGCGCGGGTATGTACATTATCGTAGCACTTAATCTCGGCACACAGCAGGCGCGGGCGCGCACGGAATATTAAAGCAGAATTTAATTAACCACGTCGAAATCTAGTTAATCCGCGATTTGCGCAGTCGGTCGACGAGTGTGTTTTAAAAATCAATTGGGGGTGGGGGGGTTGGTGGCTGGTGGGCTGTTATGTCGCGTCACGTCGACGATAGCAAATTGGAGACACAATAACTACGTGATCATTCATTCAACATTTCACGCGCCACGCACGATAATAAATAACCCCACCTACCGCAGTGTGGATATAAATCCTCACGAGACCCATTAATTTATCAAAAATGGCCGTTCAAAAAATGTATCTTCGAAAATATAGTTGCATAAATCGAATAAGGGACAGGGTTCACTGAAATTTCAAAATATTTAAAGTCACTATGCCCCGAATCGCTTTCGACTTCGCTACAACTTGAGTACCGGTACCGATGTAAATAGTTCACGACGTCTAGGACGTCGACGAGACAGACGAGGCGAGCCAGACGTCTGTGAGGAAAGAAGTTGTGACAAACTCTCGTAAAATTAAATACTTAATTAATGTTGTGATATATATTTCAGAATTGCGGAAAAACAAACTTTATAATAAATTAAGAAAATCCTTGATCAAAAATATGGAAACAGCAACGAATGTATTTTTCATTAAAAAAGTCAATGGTTTGCCATCAATTGTTGCAGTTTCCATCTTTTTGGTCGAGGACTTTTTCAATAAATTTGTTCAAATATAACGGTTCCTAAAACATTAAAGTATATTGCAAACTTTTTTGCCTTCGTCAATGCCCTGAAATTTGAATAAAATCAAGCATCATCATCATCAGCATCAGCATACCAAGCGATCAGCATATTCAGCAGAGTTATTAATCATAACTCTGCTGAGCTCAGAGTGGTCCTCTTCCACACAATTTTGGTCACATACTATCGGTAGTTCTCCGGAGGCGAATCGGGAACCGAATTCCCCGGGGAAGACATAGACCCCGAGACTGTCGCATCACGAGATTGTCTCTCTACCGACTCTGGTCATTCGACTGATGTGACCGATACCGAGCGAGAAAACTCGAGTGTTTATGGAAGTCGTGCGTTTCTCTCTCAGACTCTCTCACTGTGGGCCCCCGGAGGACACCCGCCCGTCGAACTTTGCATAACCGATTATATGCAAGTTTCATAATTTATAAGTCATTAATCCTCAGCTAGTGCAGTACACGAGTAAACGTAAAAAAAAAATATTAAGCAGGTTAACTCCGTGTACAAGTCGGTGATTGGCCCAACCGAAGTGAAAGAGATTAGAGCGGTTCTCGGAGCAATGTTGGAAAATACAGCGAATCTCATGTACAGGTAGATAGAAGTGTTCCTCCGGTAAGCAAAACAGCTTTTGCAGAGTCAAACCCTCCCTAGGGGGGCTTTTTTTTCTCCTTTATGGCTGATCGCGGGCAAACACAAAGCTCTTAATGTTTCATGTGCGATATGTTCATATGGTTCTTCTACAAAATGCTTATTCTCCCCCCGTCCACTTAAATTCGATCCTTCTATCATATTTGTAGTGCTAATAACTAACTCAAAAAAGAACGCGCTCTTCTGATATTCTAGAGCGCCACTTAGCGAACGTTATTAGGCAACATCAAAGCGATGGACCCCTTTACATGTATATTGAAGATCGCCGATTTTGTGCAGCTCAGAACATTGAGAACATAACATTTTGACATTCTCATGATAGGTGGCGTCGAGTTGTTTGGATATATACATGGAATATTTGATAACATCTGATATTAATGTGCCAACATGATAATGGATCGCTGAAGATTTTTTTCATTAATAAAATCTTTCTTGGCTTGCAAAAATATCATGTTTTCACCTGCCTAAATTTTGAAAAAGCGGATAGCTTAAGAGGATAGGAGCAATTTAAAAAAAACAAAACGATGAAAGTGTATGATGAATCCTCGACCATTGAGGATAGTTTACGACAACAACTCGCGATGTAAACTGCTTAATAACTTCTTTACGTGGAAACAACTTTTTTTTTTTTTTATTCCGGATCACTGTAGTGAATAGCACTTCAGGAGGTTATTGTACCTCTCGTGTCGCTGTGGCGATGTGTGAGGGGCACATTCCAGTACCACAGGATCGAATGAACGAAAGCCTGCGCCGGGAATCGAAACCGGGACCACCCGCTTAGTAGACTGTTAGGATGGAGTTCGGATGGTTTGACTGATTTACAGTTCTCGGAGTTGGCGTTTTAAAATGTAAATCTTAAAAAATGGATGAACCTCCTTCTGAATAAAAGGTGTCATACAGATACAGAATATTTGTATAAGAAAAATAGAACTAATAAAAATAATTGAGGAAAACTGATTATATGTAACTAAAATGTGGGCTTCGAGTTCGATACATTTAATCAGTTTTTCTCAATTAATTCTACATCTGCCTCGGCGTGCATTTTATACACCACCATCGGCTAATAAAAATAAGCATGATAAGCAGCATGAAAAACTAAAAGGTTAATTTTCAATTTTCATCAATTTATAAAGTTTGTGGTGATTTGAATGGCTCATGTGATAGTTGCAATTTTTCATGATTTTTTGGTGTTGTATTACGATAGACATATCTACTGTGATATTATTTACATGTATGCATTACATGTACAAATGTTTTTTTAATTCTCACCTACCAAACTTGAACGAACTCTTAGCCATGTATCGCAAAAGTCTTAAAATATACCTGTGTAAATAACTGCTTTATTCTAAACAATATGTTTTCAGACAAAGAGGTGCCATCATCAACTTGTCGTCTGGCTCGGCCATTTATCCTCTCCCATTGATGGCTGTGTATTCCGCCACCAAGGTAAAAATAACCATCATGAAATCCCAGTGAAACACCTTACTCAATTATTTGGTTAGCTCTCGTTTTAATTTATTTTTCTGTTTCCCTCCCCCAAGGCGTACGTGGATTTCTTCACACGTGCAATCCAGCACGAGTACAGAAACAGTGGGGTGGAAATTCAGTGTCTCATGCCTTTCTACGTTTCTACAGGTGAGCTAGTGTGGAAGGTCGGAAACACAACAACGTTCTATTCAAGAATTTCGATCTTGGAAAGTTAGGCGTGCCACGTTAACCTTTCACTCATCTCGTCAGACAACGAATCTCGTTTAGCACAATATTTTCATGGGGGCGTTGGATTTCAAATTAAATTTTTCGCAAACCTAACCAAACCAACCGAACAAAATCACATTGTATCAGGTACCTATTATGCTATTTATTTTTATTCCACATAACCTTGTGGGTAAAGGTTCTTTGTTTGTATGAGTTACTACTATAGGTTTGGTTTCTGGCCGATGCCACCCGAATTTTTCGGCCGATAAAAAATTAGTACCTTTGTTTGGAATTAAAAGTAAAACAAATGAAAATCTAAAATTTTGTATTAGTTTCAACCCTTCTTTGGGTTTGCACGTTAAGTCTCTCTCTGTCAAAATATTTACCTCCGTCCGTCAATCTCTCCTTTGAACGTCCAGCGATGACCAAATTCAGCGGCACCCTGCAACGCCTGACATGGTTTGTACCGGACGCTGACACCTTCGCCAAACACGCCCTGACCACCCTGGGGTACGCTGGACGCACCACCGGGCACTGGTCGCACGGACTGCAGGTATGCAGCAGGGACTCCCATCAGCTCGGCATTAACAAGCAGGGGGGGGAGCAGAGTGGATCCCCCTCTTTACTTAATCGTTCCTAATCGTCTTATTTTTCACACACACAGTACCTGATCTTGGGCACGGTCCCTGAATACGTCTGGCTGCGTCTGGGCTGTCTCATGCAGCGCTACTTGAGACACGACGCCAAAGTCACCAAACAAAAACTGCTGCTGCAACAGGAAATGTCTTGCGTCGACTAGTCATCCAAACTTCAGAAAACAGGTTTTCTTGGGCACATAATTGTCGCACTGTATTAACGCTGAACGGTTGGTTACATGGTTTGCATTTTGCCTTATGCTAGCTCAAATTCCGATCACTAAAAATGGACCAACAAGCATACACAGCTTGGCCACTACTGTATTTTCTTGCCTGGCAAAAGCAGTTTTGTCGGATACTATCCCGCGAATAACTTCTACCTCACAACAAATTGTATAATTTGGCGAACTCACGCTGAAAATTGGATTGCGCTAAATCCAAATTTGGTGGAGATTTTTTGCTGAGTAAACAATAACATTCCAGGCTCCATTTTTGCGGTTCAACTTTTCACTTGCGCGCACATCAAAATATGTTTGAAACTTTCTCTTTGTGTTTGCCCCAAGCGATAGGAAAAGCCAAACTTGTTTTACGCGATTTCATTGGCTAAGCGTGGCCTGCCAAGAAGGCGTGTATCTGCAATTTGATTGGTGGAAAGTTAATGGCCGCTAATGAGGCATGTATCTGCGCTGCTATTGGTTGAGAGTAATGGCCGCCAAAGAGGCATGTATCTGAGAGACCAATGAAAATTTCAACTGCGATTGGAAATAGAATTCAAATAAAGTGCGGGAGCACGCAGAGATGAATGTCGAATAAATAACAAATAAACTTTCAATTATTTTAAATGACCTGGGGCGCTCGTAAACACTTCGAATGAATAAATAGAATCGGAGATTGTATTGACTTCGTTAGGCTTTATTCGGTGGAGATGAAATTACACTTATTGCTTAATTACACTACATCGACATACAACTGCTCTCGTCAAGTTCTCTCGGAAGAATGAATCTTTGGGGATCCACTTCCTGTTCCACAGGTCTTCCTGGAAGGGCGATACCTGTCGATAACGCGCACCGGGACTACCTCTGTTGAGTGGGCTTATGCCCGCCTCATTACTCCCCCAGCTGCTGGCCGGCGTCAGGCGTGTCTAGGGCGAACCTGACTGACATCCGCCTGTCCTCTTGTGCGGCCTGCTGCTTTTCCCTGTCTCGTTGTGCCGGGTTCACCTTAACCTGCTGACCAAGCCTTGCGACGAAGCCCGGTTGAAGTCTGTCTATCGACACGGTGCACTCCTTGTTTTTGAATATGATGTTGAATACTTTCTCCGCGCGGGACACCACCTTGTGCGGCCCTGTGTAGTGCGGATGGAGTGCGGGCTTGGCTGCGTCGTGGCGTAGGTAGACGGTCTGACACCTCTTCAGCTCGGCGTGAACAAACACTGACTGCTTCGCGTGTGAGCTGAATGGCACGGCCCTGAGGTTGCGCATGTGCATCCGCAGCCGCTCGAGGTACTCATGGCGAGGGATCGGAGGGGAGGGTACGAACATCTCTGCCGGTAACCTCACGGACGATCCGAATACCATTTCGGCTGGTGTTGCGCCCAGGTCGTCCTTGTACGCATTTCGTAGCCCAAGCAGGATGACTGGCAACACGCTCACCCAGTCGGTTGTGGCATGTGCCAGGATGGCTGCTTTGAGCGGGCGGTGCAGCCCTTCAACCAGCCCGTTGGCTCTCGGGTGGTACGCCGTGGTTCTGCACCTCTGTATTCCAAGTAGTTTGAGCATCTCATTAAACAGTTCCGCCTCAAAGTTCGTGCCGCGGTCTGTCGTGATGCGGACTGGGCAGCCGAAAAGGGGTACCCACTCTTCGAAGAACTTCGTTGCCGTCGACCATGCCGTTGCGTCTTTTATCGGGAACGCGGCTGGGAAGCGCGTGAACCTGTCCACCACGGTCATGCAGTACTTAAATCCGCGTGATTCTGGCAAGGGGCCCACCAGGTCGATGTGGACGTGCTCGAAACGCTCGCTCGGCGGGAACACTCCTTGCGGCGCCCTCGTGTGCTTGTGGACTTTCGACCTCTGGCATGGTTCGCACGCCCTCGTCCACTCTGCCAGTTGGGCGTTCATGCCTGGCCAGACAAACCGTGCAGTTACCATTCTCCTCGTCCTGGAGACGCCCGGGTGGCACAGATTATGAACGGACTCATACGCCCTTTGTCGCATCTCAGCTGGCAGGTACGGCCTGGCTGGGACTGCGGACTCGTCCTGGTAGAGTGGGTGGTCGGATCCGCTGGTGGCGGATGGGGTCAGCTTGAGTCCTCTGGACTCCCCCGCTTCGAGAAGCAAGGCCAGCTCGTCATCCTGCGCCTGGGCGTCGGCGATTGCTGCTGGTGTTAATTGTGCAGGAAAGTCTAGCGCGGCTAGCGCCATCGACGCCAAATCCGGCAGGAGCACCCTGGACAGCGCGTCTGCCACCACGTTCTCCTCCCCTGCCACATGCCGGATGTCGGTGGTGAATTGCGCCACTACATCCATGTGCCGACGCTGGCGGGGCGACCTGTTGTCGGCCGCACTCCTGATGGCGAACGTGAGGGGTTTATGGTCAGTGAACAGCGCAAAATTCCTCGCTTCCAGGAGGTGGCGGAAGTGCAGGACTGCCCAGTAGGCTGCCAGTAGCTCACGGTCGAAGGCGCTGTAGTTACGTTGGGTGGGTGACAGTTTTTTCGACGCGAATGCCACTGCCTGCCACGGTTCACTCTCGTCCTTCCTCTGCTGGACGGCAGCCCCCATCGCCACGTCGGAGGCGTCGACGAAGAGTGCCGTCTGGAAGTCGCCCCTGGGGAAGGTGAGCTGGCTCGCCTCTGTCAAGGACTTCTTTACCACCTCGAAGGCCTTGTCCAAGGCGTCCGTCCAGCGGATCGGCGTCGTGTCGTTCTTCTTGCTTCCTATCATCAATGCGTGTAGCGGGGCCTGCTGGTGCGCCGCTGCTGGCATGAAGGGGCGGTAGAAGTTAATCATCGCCAGGAAGCGGCGCATTTCCTGAACGGTCTCTGGTTTGGGGAATTGCGCGACGGCGCGCATGCTGTCCTCCGGAGGTGCGATTCCGTCGGCTGATACTTGGTAGCCCAAGAATTTGACGGAAGCGGCTCCGATGACACTTTTCGCTACGTTTATTATCAGGCCGAATTCCGTTAGCCTTGTGCAGACTTGCCTGATGTGATCCTTGTGCTCTTCGTGTGAGGTTGAGGCTACCAGGATGTCGTCCAGGTAGGCCGTGGCGAATGGGAGGCCGCG
>JAUJYS010004314.1:0-12112 GCA_033995665.1 Melogona broelemanni | reverse complement strand
TAAGTTTGGATTTTATCGAAGATGAACATTGTAACTCTGCTTGGATACGTCAAAATATCCATTCAAATCGTTTTTGTTTAACGGGTATTTACCGGTATTTTGATTTTACCGTCAGGTGACTCAGTTCACAGCGTTTTCAATCTATGCTATGCTATGCTGGTGCTTTTCCAAAAGTTTTGCGATAAATTGATATGGTAAATCGATTTGGCTACAATTATGGATGACACTAATTTTCTCGACAATTAATCGACAATTTAATCGACAATATATGGCATTAACATCGTAAAATAATATATTTTTTAATACACGCTAAATTTGTAGTGAAAAACTTCGTGAATTGAATCATTTAAAGATTCTTATCTTCACAGAAAAAAACGAAACATTGACCATTGTAAGGAGTATGTCCTGTTTCCACGTATTTTATTTGATCCGGGAAGCTCATTTTCTCATGAATTTAAATAGGATTTAAATAGGAAGGAACAAAGATAGGACGAAGCCCGTCCGGCGCGAACGGGTAACAATGCTCGGACGGCAATCTCCAATACGTGGCCATCCTATTCCGCCGGACAACGGAATCGTGATGTGGCATTGTGACAGTTCATGACCCGAGCTTGATGGAAAGGTGACAACCTATTAATCCGGTTTCCTCCACGCGCAAAACAACCCCATTTTTCTTCTTTCACCCACCCCTCCCCCCTGACCCTTTTCTAATAACTAAAAACCGCGCGTGCAGCGCGAGGAAGCTGATGGGATTTGAGGGTTTTCAACGTCGCCAAACATGGCGGCCGCCGGGTCATATCCGGCCTCGGGGTTCCCCATGGTGGCCCCACGACTCCCCCCCCCTAACGTCCTTCTTTGTTCCCCCCTCCCCCCATTTTTCGAACCTTTTGTTCGCTGGCGTCGGAGTGTGGGCTCTCCCGGGTGTGACGGGAGTGGAGGAAAAGAGGGGCTGGGGTATTTGGGAGGAGGGTGGGTTGATGAGGTTGGACAGCACGTGCTACGATGACGCAGGCTCGGCTGATCCGTGTGTGCTGCGTGTGTTTCTCCTCCCTATCGGTTCTCCGCCACCCCCCTGTCAGGACAAGGTTAATATCGAGGATGATCGATATCGGCAGCTTGTCGATCGATCCGTCGGACATCAGAGATGGTGGAGCTGGTTGTGGCTGCTTCGGGCTCTTCAGGTCTATCGCGTGTGATGGATTCACCTCCCGGACCCTGCGGGAGTGCCTTGACTAATTTTTTCTGGATTTTGAGTGAAGTTTGCATAGGATCTTTATCAAGCTCATGATGATGGTCCTATTTTAGACAAAATGCTGAAATGTCCGGTAATAATCTCTTGTCGCCTTTCTTACAGTGAGCTATCGGCGCAGCATGGTACCTGGCCAGGCCACTAATGGCTCGATGTTTTCCAAGTTGCACACGCTTATGATATGTGGCCTCAAAAGGATATTGGGTACCGGCTGTAGCAGCTCGGGAGTCCTCTTGTCTCGTAGTGAGGGTACTTGCGAGCACTGTAGCAAATTTTTATAAGTGTGTTCAGGGTGTTTTCGAAGATGAGCTTTAGATTGCTGTAGCACCTCGCAGTTGTTTTTGTTTTCAAATTTCTTTATAGCGATACTTTTTCGATTCGTATTCGATTAGTATTAAGCATCGCAGCGCCACTAGCCCTGTGGGGGAGTATGTGAACTACAGTTACTACCAGATTATGCTTTATCCAGCACTGACGAGTTAAATGTCGAGTGAGACGGAGGAAAACCGCGAGAGTCAATCGAAAAAATAAACCTAATAAATTATTATTTAATAAAAAAAAAAAAAAAGATTGCGCCAGTTTCATTGGGCATGAACTTTTTGCTCGGAGACGAAATTTTCAACTAGAAAGTTTTGTCTCCATCAAGATGTTCATGGCCAATCAAATTGGCACAGTCTTTGTTTTTCACAAAATATATTTTTGAAAAGATAAATAGGTGGCGTTAAATGTTGTCCGGGTACACCGGTGCGAGAAAACAAATATAAAATAGTAATTTTGGTAGTGCTGCAAAAGGAAAGGTTTCAAACTGAGATAATCAATATAAATATCTAAAAATAGGATGATCATGTCTGGGTATTGTCGTTGGGGCGGATGCAGTCAAACATCGGTTTAATATCGGAAGGGTGTGTACTTTTTTTTTCCACCCGGGGCGCCTCCGAGCATCCGTTTGGCGAGAGCTTGGTGAGTGAGTGAGAGAGGTCGGTCGGTCGGTCCCGGCCGGAATCCGTGCAAGTGCCAAGTCCCTCCAAGTACATGCAGCCCATCGCCGTCGCATGTGACCCCGCGGGGCGCCTGGCCAGGGGGAGATAAGAACCGCATCACTTACGGCGCCTTTGTCCGGCCCAGTTGCGTAACGACCTGCCGCAGTCTGTTTTCGTTGCCAACGATCCCCTCCCACACACCCCTACACCGATTCCCCGTCACCGATCTCTCCTTGGTGACAGTGTCTGGGTGGACCGAGACCCGCGAGATTCACGCCAGCCTCGGGTGGACTCTCTCTCGTCCCGCCGGCTAAATCGGTCATAGAAGTGTAGTGGTAGAGAATGAGTGTTGACTCTTAGAATCAGTGTTGACTCTTAGAAAATAAGGTCACTTCAGTATAATTTTAGATTAATGCCGACTGGGTTTCAAGATTATCATTTGTATTTTTTATGAAATTAGGTTAATGACTTGTTAGCTTATCTTATTATACATAGCCAAGAGTATATTGATTAATATATTTCTCACTGAAATGTAACAGATACAAGCCTGGAACCATTTATAAGGTCACGATAAATAATAATGAGGATGATGTCAAAAAAAATTGTTGATATTCAATGATGTAAGTCATAATCCATGACAAATGTGAATATCGTTACAGAAGATTCGGTACAAATGCCACTAAACGCTTGTATATTTGTGGAGGGGCACATTTTCCACTAGTGCCCCGGGTTCGAATAAACGAGAGCCCAAGCCTGGAATCGAAACGGAGGTCGCCAAACCACAGGGGGAAGGAGGGGTTGCTCTACCGTCTGGGTTACGATGACTTGCAAGGTACAGCAACCAAAATGAAGCTTTTTAATCATTTTAGTGTGTTATGGGATGTGCAAAATAAAAAAGTATCTCTCATTAAGTTCTCACATAACCCAACCCATTCGAATTCTCATTACCAGTTAACCCAGTTTGTGTAACGCTTTCTCCTTTAAATCGAAAAATTAATTATTACGATTTTTTTTTTGTAACGAAGCGTGGATCGTGAACCAGCCACGCCATCTAGCGGCGAACGTAGACTGCGATAGAAAAAAAAGTACACTTTATTGCAGGATAACGTTGCTGCTGTCGTGAAGTGGCTCTGCATGTTGGAGAAACGTCGGTGCCGCCCCATTTCCTACCCTGTTAGCCATTTCCACTCCCTCCACCCCACCCTCAGTCCCGTTTCACCCTCTCGCGAGCACTTCAACTTAATTGCGATTAATTGAGAAGTGCGGGGCCCAAAGATACTGATAGGCTCGAAGTGGTTTCCCCTGTTTCTGGCTTTTCCTTTTTCTGTCGATGCACGCTGCGCCGTGCAGCCAGCGCCCCTAGCGGTGGCCCGTGCCCGCCGTGTAAGAGTGTTTCTGCCGGTACATGTACAAGGCCGACGCGTGTGCCATTTCGAACCTGAAAAGTGCTTCAGAAAATGCTTTTAGGGCGACGAGAAAAGCACTATTTACTCGTTGGGAGGATGGTTATTAGGGTCACACGTGTGGTCCGGAGTCAAAAGGTACCGCCTGCAATTTGAGAGATTCATTGTTTATTCTATTTTTTTTTCCTCCTTCGACTTACGCAATCTTCTGATTAGGAGCGAAAAAAATAAAAAGTGGAAATGGCAAAAAAAAAGTCGCGTTCGAGGAAGCGTGCAAAATGTTTTCGTGTCGCTTAATTAGCAAAAACGATGCGTGCAAACATGCATCATAATTAAATCACGTTTTTTTTTCTTCACAATCAATGATCGTCATCACTGATGTGAATATCACATTAGAAAATTGAAGTATGTAATAAACACGTGAATGTAAATTATATGAAGACCCTGCATGGACCAGCGGGATGACGATGAACGAGATCACAACAGGATGTGAAATGACGAACAAACAACGTTGCAGATAAACATAAATAGAACGTGTTTGTTCGTCATTTCACATCGTGTTGTGATCTCGTTCATTGACATCCCGCTGGTCCAGTGTATTCATATAATTTACATTCACGTGTTTATTGTATACTTAAATTTAAATTTCCGATGAACATTAGTAGCTGTTTTATTTTTTCACATTAGAAAATTTTGCTCCCCATCTAAATCATCCCTAAAGAGCATTACATATGGAGGGGCATAACGAAAGCCCGAGCCGGGAATCGAAACCGGGATCGCCGCACGACAGGTGGGTGCGCTACCCCCATGACGACCGCACAACCGCACGTTGTGAGGACTTATTGTCGAATTTATTTTTTGTTAACGAATTTTTATATTGTTATGTCAGAATATGTTAGGTATTATCCATTACATGTACGAGTAGGAAGAACACATAAAAATAAAAAAATAAAAAAATTCTCATTTATGTGCAACATAGCATTACCAAATAAGAATAAGCAAGCTGGATAAGAGGAATATTTTTTTGGAGACTGGTGCTGTTGCCCCTTGAAGTTGGCAACCCGTCTTGGCTGCTCACCGGCATTGTCTATACCGTGTACGCACTGATTGCCAACGATCAGTATGAATAGGGGCAGCACCTGGCCCCAGCGGCGACAATAGGTACTGTGCGCCTTAAAAATTGTTGATCCAAATGTACAAATAATTGGGATATAAGCCAGTGTATAGAAGATCTACTAACAATAAGTAATTGATTTTTACTTATTATTTGTCGATTTTAAAAATTGTCAATATAAAATAGGCGTTTTTAGTTTCTCTTATTCTCCGGCTGTCTGGTGGTCTCTTTCTCGTGTCTGTCTCGCCTTATTGAAAGATCCACCATTATTGTTTTTAATTAATGCCAGCCTGAGCTAGCGCCAACTTCATTGCCTAGCTCCTCTTAAATCAAATTCCCTCATTTGCTCCTACGTGTCATGGCAGCTTTACAAATGGTCTCCATATTGTCCCAACGTGTGGAATTGTTGGCAACGGCACCCGAACGGTCTTCTAGCTAACGTATTAGAATCGTTGGCGTTTATTTTTGCCCTCTCTGGAGTTTTGACAGTTCCGAAGTTGTTTTTGCCAACACTTACTATATTGAACGCTGTTAAACTGAGTTCTGAGTTCGGTTTTTTTTCGCCTTGCTATTCTTACCATTCTTACCATAGTGCTCGTGGTCACCTTAACATTACGTTCCCATTTATTTTCAGCTTTAATTTTTAATTTTTATTTTTAGAATAACACATTTCTACATCGAATGTTTCCACCCATTCACAAAATTTATTTTTTGTTTTAATTTTTGTTTCAACAAGAGGACACAGGCAGGGACTTCGAATTTACGAAATTTCGATTAGCTGACAGCTGTTGCGGTTTAGTCAGATTTAAAAAAATATTTTTTTTGTTGCCGTTTATTTGGTATTTTTCATTACATTAGTTAAGGACGATTTAAATGATGGGAAGATACCCCGTTTTGTACCAAAGATTGCTGTCGTCATTATAGCTTCAATGTCTGCGCCTGAAATCTCTAATGCGTGTTTGAAATGAAATATTTATGTGAGCGCGTGTGTAATGGCAATTTTTACCACAAGTACAGTAAGTTAATATTGTATCCAACCTACTGGTATTCTTTAAAGGTTATCCTATCGCGTTTGACATGTTTCACATTTCTACCTGGGTCATACACTATTTTGTTTACTCATAGCGCCATTGTTTTGGCTAAAACTAAATTTTGATTTTGCTGATACAATGTGGCATCGAGGCTAGAGATATTTGCCAAGTGATCTCGAAATGTCCCGGCCACACTGCAAAAGAAAGTGGAATGTCGTCACAACCGTTCGTTACGTGCGTATTTCGGTGTTGTCGGCCTTTTTTTCCACCCTTCGTTTTTGCTCAAGCGTTTGTCCTTCGATTGGGGTCCCCGGCTTGCAACCTTTTCGACAAAGCAATATGCCAGCTGCCCTTCCTCTTTCCCCTCCCCATCAAACACCGCAATTCACCGAATATATTGCTCAACCACCCACTTTATCAACCCCCTCCCTCTTTCGCTTTTGGCTACTGAACCTGTCTGTGTTTGTTTGAATGGTAGAGCCTAAATGCTTGCCCTGGGGGTTGCAATTAGGTGTTTCAATCGTCCCTCTTGCTTTGCGACAGATTGGCCAATATAAACACGAAATTGTCAAAAATAACGTGGGGCAGAAAATGTTTTCAAATTATGTACACCCAAGATTTGTTAACCAATTTGCCATTTCCCTTGTTATCTAACATAATTCCCCTTTTCCCTAGTTTATAAAAATAATTTCCCGTTTTCCTAGTTTTTAAAAAATATTTTACCTTTCCCAGTTTTAAAAAGTAATTACTTTTCCCCCTAGTTTTTAAAAATAATTCCCCTTTCTCCAGTTTTTAAAAATAATTCCTCTCACTATTAATTTCCTTGTCAAACTTTTGGCTTTTATTATTCCTATTTAATTGCATCACTCGATTCACCTAATTGTAATCATAAAAATTGCGTTTAAATCGAATTAGCAGCTGCATTAACAACCAACGTCAGTTCAATGATCGTTTGCTCGTTTACTATAAAAATCTTCTGGTCACGTCATCTGGGGACACCTACAGTAGTGTATTGCTTTTATTTTTGCGATGCATGTTGCATGTCTGGAGTATATCTGGGATGATCATTATTGCGTATTTGCCGATGTGAAAGCTTCGTGCCTCTTGATGATCATCCAATTAATTTTTGGCATTTGAACAGCATACTAATTGAACCAATTGCACTTTTATATTGCTTTTGTGATTAGGTTTTTCTTTCGCTTGCTGAAATGAGGCAATGGAACGATTTAAATATTTGCTTGTTCGTTTCACATGGCGGTGCTTCGGCAAATAATGTGAATTTGTTTATTGTAGTGTTCAGTTTTGGCTTTTTGGTAAAATTCTCAACGCTGGACGCTGTAAACTCTCTCGAACTGATTAGATTGCCTCGCCATCACGCGTTTGCAAACATAGTCAACGAGATTGTTTATTAATTTACTGTTCGCTCTTATTATTTGTTTTGGGCGAGGGAATACCAATATCGACCGGACTCCCTATCGTGCTTGTACGTCGGTCCTCTTCCCACCTTTCGTCTCCTATCAACTCGTCAACTGACCAACCGATATGCTCGACTACGTTTAACGGTGAAAACCATCGATTATCCCAGATCCGACACATTTCACTACTCCCCCCCCCCCCTCCGCGTCACACCACCCCCAGAATTCCCTCCATTTTTCTTGGGAACAAAGAATTCTTTATGGTCGTTTTTGTTTCTCTCCTTCGGTGCCCAGATGGCGTGGATGGTGCCATGGGGGCCCAAATATACAGGGGTTGGACAAAATAATGGAAACAGCTCTTTATAAGGTGCACAAACAGATCTGTTTCCGTTATTTTGTTCAACCCCTGCATATATGTGCCGTATAAATATCCCGTGTTCTGCCTATCGCGCTCCTCTCCCTTCCCTCCGCCAACCCCATTTCTCTTGTTATTTGCTCACGTCGGTCCGGACAACATAACCCAATTAATTTTCTTTTGGAGCCGATATCTGTGTGTTTCTCGCCACCCCTCTCCGCTATCCATATATACATTTACGGCCGTGTCCAATCCGTCTTGCACCGACCGAACTATGGCCTGGATCCTCTTGGGACCATGTCAGCGAGAATCTGGTTTCACTCGGGGACGTTGTACGGGACTAATCCAGTTTAGGTTCAATTTGGGGATTTTTGTTATTCGGGGGTGAATGGATGATGTACGCTGAAAACTGACGCAAAATTGTATTTCCCGGAGCCATGAAAATTCGCTGGTAAACGGTTTTGCAGTTATTTGCTGTAGCATGACTCCCTCAGGAATATTTATTTTAAAGTTTGTTTACAAAAGGACTATTTTCTATTCGTTTTTTTAATCTGTCATGTTTTTTTAAATTTATTTTTTGATAATTTGGACTCCATATTGACCGTCACACTACCCGGTGGTATAAATAAATTCAACAGACTTGGAACAACTTACACATTTGGACATGTAACAGAACTCGTAGTAAATCAAAAATAAAAATCGTTTTGTAATTATGTCTGGTCGCCATGTGGCGTAATTGTCGAGTCGTGTTTTTTCATCGTAATATCTGTCACGTATGTTAACACAAGCAGCAAAGCATATAAGCAATAACACAGCAAAGCGATAAAACAGTTTTCTCAGATTGGTAGAATCCAACAAAAAATAGCAGGAATTTGTTTGCATAGATGCTCGCTGGATGGCGCTGATCGAGCAAAACAGTTGATTATGCTGCCATCTTTGCATGCATTCACCTTCGTTTGCAACGTCATATTACAAATTGTGCCTCGAATTTCCAGCATCACATTTCTTCGGGCATATTTATTATTTTTTTTTTTACTTTGTTTCGTTGAGTTCGGTTTTGGGTTTGGTATCCCGGGATTGGGAACCCGCGAGTCTGGCGAGGATCTGCTCGGTAGGCGCAAGCATTTTCTCCCTCTCGACCGTTGTCACGGCAACCGGTCACTCTTAATGTTTTGGCCCCCGCGCTACGTAATGTGTCTTCGTGCATAATCGTTGCGTTTGTGGAACGAAAACCGCAACAGTCGGCTTTTCTCCCTGTACGCGTGAGCTCAGCTGTCTTTTGGTGGCCTTTTGGCAGCGGACTTACCAGAAAGAGCGAGAGAGAGAGAACGAGGGCGCTCTAGAGAAGAGAGCTGTCGGCCCGCGCGAGATTTGCGACTAGTGCTGCGTTTCGTGCTTGCTGCAAGGATATTTCAGAGCGAACAGTTCACGGAGTTCGATTCCCGTTCGAGCGTGTGGGTGTTGCATTAATGCTTGGTTAAACGACTTGCTTGCAGACAATTTACGAGATCCCTGGAGAGACGGTTACGAAGAGTTGTGGGATTATATACCGCATTGTCTCTAGCTTTGGTGGTGCAATGGGGTTGAATCGGTAGCAGCTGCTGATTTCATCTTGATGATGTCGGGTTCCTTATGAACATATGCAAAAAATAATGGCAAATTAATTTTTTTTATTTGGTAGAAAAGATATTGCGTGGTCGCACTGAGAGTCCCGTCGACATTAAATTGAGAAAATAAATAATTTGTTAGCGTGTAATTATAAATTATATATTTCTCTTGAGAATAAATGTTAATTGCATTTGTCATAAAAACTCCAAAAATTGATACCCCAAAGACTGCTAAGAAACGTTACTAGATAATAAACAACTGATCATGAAGAAATAGAAATTCGAACTCAAGATAAACATGATTACCATCATCACCACTTTTACATTTGTCGGCATGTAATTTTATATTTTTATTAACAAGAATTGTGAATCGCATTGGTTATATAAAAAAATGATGCTTACTCCAAAAAGTGATACTCCAAAGAATGAGATAAGATATATTACTCGAAGAATGAACAGATCATGAAGGAATTGAAAATCGAAATTACAGATAAACACGATCACCACTTCTACATTTGTCGCTGTCGATGGTCTACCGACGTGAGGTGGCGCTGCCGTCTTCTCGTGTTTATTTATTTGAGGAGTAATTGCGTGAATTTGTGAGCGCTCTCGAGCGCGCTTTTCCCACAGCTGTGCCAGCAGCGCCTATAATGTGAGAACTGTATGATGTAAACTGCTTTTAGTGAGTTTTAACTTTGTTTCATTCAAAGAGTAAATGGGGGTAGAAACTGGTGACGATGTTACACACTGTGTACTTATTTCTGTTCGAAATAGGATAGTAAAGTTTATGATCGACCAATACCGCAATTTACTCATTGAAACGCAAATGGATACCGAAACCGATCTCTTTGGAGTTTAAAAAGAAGTTTAAAAAAATATATATGCTATTTGAAGAAATTACTGAAATTCTGAATAAGACTGATTTATTTTTCAGAAAGAAAACCGAAACGTGTATGGTATTTTATTTATTTGAGTTAAATTAATACGGGAGAAAGAGTAAACATTCGGGTTCGATTCCCGGCGGAGGCTCTCGTTTATTCAACCCTGGGATGAACGTGAAAACGTGCCCCTCAGATATTGTCATATCAACAGGAGGGGTGCAGATTCGTCTGTAGTGATATTCACTGCAGTAAGGGGAATTTCACCAAATAAAAATAAAAAATGGACTTCTCAAAACTCTCCGCAGGGCTCTACGTCTTCCACCTCTTCGGTTTTCCATCGACATCTCTTCGCGCTGTATAATGTTGGTACGGCTGCATGCTCCACGTTATGAACCCCAGTCAGTGTGTTGTGCTTGGTGGAGGAGTCGCCGTTTTTCGCTAATTGGCACGGCGCGCGGCATTCAGGCGCATGCAGATGCAGTAGACCGGGGCCCGCGGCACGCGTCTGTTTACATCTCACGAAAATTCCCGCGGAGGCATCGGCGCCACCACGCCCCCATCCGTCCCACCCTGCCTCCACCACCCCCTCCTCTTTACCACCCACACCCACCTCGCCAGCATCATTCCTCGATTCGCGACACGCTATGTTCTTTTTTTGCCGGGAGGGGGGTTGCACTTGCTTGCACCACGCGTCGAATTAAATGGGCGCATTAACTCCTGGCAGCGTTCCGCCATTTCCCCCCTCTTTTTTTTTTTTTTGGTGCGTCGGTTCTTTTTGCTTTTTTGCGTTTTTGCTCGCGTCACAGAACGCCGCTCGCAAAAACGTGTCCTCGTCTTTTTTTTTTTTTTTGTGCAATTTTTTTATTGCTGCAAAAATTTGAATTGTTAGACCTACTTTTTAAGTGGACGTTCAGCACATGTGGTGTAGAAAGCTGAACCACACCGATAGAGACGCGGGTGCGATCCCCGACCGAGATATCCGTAATTTTTCGGGCGAAAATATCGTACAAACGCCGTCCTTCGGGAATGGAAGTAAAGTCGTGAGACCTGTGCCCGTTCCTACCTAATTCAGAAGCCTAGGCTAGACAAAATTTCCAAAATAACCATGTGGCAAGCCTCTCTAACATTACACAAATTATGAACTAAGACGGTCGATAAATTGGATAAATCACATCTCTAGTAAAGTCAATTTGCATTATGTTTTTCATACTTATAGGGGCGCTCGAAAGTATTTCAGATAATCGGTCTAAAGTCCAGTTTGCAATCCAATTAGGATTACGTCCAGAGTTCCTTCTACCTTATAATTAACGCACATTTATGCGCGCTTCTAATGAAGGAGGACTGTATGTTGACTATTCCGACGCGTCCCCCCCCCAATTTCGATAACAATCTCCCGCTAAGTGTGAACGACATGCGAGCGTGCCACGAACCCTGGTTATTCTTGTAAATCCGGCTAAAAATGCCCGCTCGCTGCAGAATGAACCGGCAAAGCTTGTTTGCAGGCGTCCTCGCACGCACCTCAAAGGGGATTCGATCTTTCGCTGCTATCGAAGCGATTAATTGGATTGGATATGCGCGGACTGCAAATCTCGGTTGCGGTGGTGGATTTGGTAAGGGGGTTGTTGTTGGTAGGGGTACCGGCGATGGTTTTTAGACCTGCCAGCCGCCCACCATCTGCTCTTACGTTCCGGCCGAATGACGCTCGCGTTTGGTTCTTTCTGGGGGCGTCATGTCTGCGGCGGTCAGGCAGAGTGATGGCGACGTGCTGAGCGCGCACGTGCGATTCGCCCAATTGGGTTTTGGGCCGATGGTGGACGTGCGTGGAGACCGATGACGACTGGGACGCCATCTGGCGTCGACGTGTCGGCATTATTTTTGCGACAGCCAGTGCTACCTGGTGTGAGAGCTCCCCTCCATAATCCACGTCGGCCCCCGTGGCTCAGTGGATATGGTCACAGTCTACTAAGCGGGTGGTCCCTGGTTCGATTCCCGGCGCAGGATTTCGTTTGTTCGATTCTGTGGTACTGGAATGTGCCCCTCACACATTGCCACAGCGACACGAGGGGTACAATAACCT
>JAUJYS010004313.1:0-12112 GCA_033995665.1 Melogona broelemanni | reverse complement strand
TTCCCTGCCCCTCACATATCTCCAAAGAGACACGAGGGTGCAGTATTCCTGTAGTGCACTAGGCGCTACGGTGAATTGAAAAAATAATAATAAATAAATAAAAAAATAAAATAAATGAAATTCGCTTTTGAATAAAGATAAAAGTTCGACAAGCATGAACTTTTATTTTTTCCACAAACTGGATTCTGATTAATGGTGAAATTCCCCTTACTGTAGTATAGTATACACGTAGTATCACAACAGGAGATCCTGTACCACTAGTGTTAACAGCATAGGCAATGTGCGAGGGGCACGTTTTTAACAGTACTCACTATTACACTTAAAAACTATGTGGTCGTCAACTGAACCAAAATGAGAACTGATATTTGTACAGTCGTAGTAGTCCAAGCAGCAGACAGCGATCCCGGGTTCGATTCCCGCTTATGGCTCTTGTTTGTTCGATCCTGGGGTACAGGTGAAAATGTGCCCCTCCATGTAAGGCTCATGCGTTTAGAGGTACAGAGCACACAACAGTGATGTCAAATAAAAAAATTAGCTGATATGAGCCGAGTTACAACACAGGATTGGCATTTGAATTTTAATTAATCAACGATGTGATCGTGCTAAATGTCACATGTACAGAGTGTAATTGAACTAATATCACTGATTTGTTTGAAATTATATTGCTCGTCTTGGCATTATGATGAATGAACAAGAACTGTGTAACTCGGCGCTGATCATTACACCATTAGACCATTCACCAATACCTCGAGATCGAATCAACTCGATAGCCTGAAATCGAACCTCGAACATCACAAGTCGAACTCTCCACAAACTGGGCTGCGACGATTTGCAAACATTATAAAACGTTAAAAGACTTTCTCACCTATTGTGCGGAGTGTGTGCAGCTGAGAATTCGAGATGTTGTGGTTGAAATTTGTGATGCAGCTGGTCATAAGCTAGACGAAACGAGAACAAAATATACGATAGATTAATTAAATGAATTCGGTAAGGCGACTTGTCAAGATCGACAAACAAAGAGATCGAGTAACGATGGGTTGCCGTCCCTACTTTGAATCGGAGAACGGGATCGACCAATTGAAAGCGATCTAGCTGAGCGATGTCACGGAGTTGAGGAAAATCGGCGCACAGGTCTTCGATCTGTTCTCGCACATTGTGTGGTGGACTGTAGCCAAGGGTGGAACGCAGGAAACTACAGGAAACCAATGAATCAACAGAAAGTGGAATCAAAAACTGGTGAAAAACTCGGAAGCGCCAAGACGAAAAATAAAAGCTAACTCGAAATACACTTAAATCATTCAATTGAAACTCTAAAAACACTCATATGACCTAAAATAAATTGCAAAGAAAAATTTGACGTAGAACTTGGCACTGTAAAATGTTCATCTCCTTTAAAATCCACAGTATGTACGCGTATGAAGACAAAATTATGAAATAAATTCGAGACGTACTTGTACGATAATATTCGTCGATCGTTGACTCGTCTCGGTTCGACGAATATTAACGTACAAGTACGTCTCGAATTTATTTCATAATTTTGTCTTCATACGCGTGCATACTGTGGACTCATATGACCATTTAGCAGAGGAAAGCAACCCCAAGCCGTCGTCTAAGGTCACAGATTAATTTCACTCAAATGTAGCAGTAGCACGCAAAACTAACTCATTTGTTGGTTCTCTCCCCAAAGGTGGCTGAAAACATAATTAGATCTTATTTTGCGAGACTAAAAAATCGGTATGTACCCGGTAACCAAAAAAGTCAAATATTTATTTTTAAATCGATATTTCATTTACATGTTAGATTTAGATTGAATTGTCACCGCAGTTAAACGAAGGACAAAGAAGGAAATGCGCATTGTGCGGTCAGCTACTTTGGTGATTTCTTCAATTTCATCATTGAGAGGAGAACTTGGCTTTTCGATAATCATGTCGTTTGGACCAACTTACCCTCTCGCCGCTACAGAATCTAAATCGTGGTCGATAATTCGTTTCACTTCGACTTTGAGTGTCTTTTTCTTAACCAACTTGAGTGAGCGATTCTTCTTAGACGGTATAACAGTTCGGCAAAATATCAGCTGCAAAATCACAAAATTGAAATAAATTTTAACAAGAAATGTACATAAAAAATACGAATAACTGTTGCTATTCAAAATTAAAGTTGTGAATCGTTCTCAATTCAATTTATGCTACACGACGAAGATCGTTCTCTTTCACAATAAAGTTTGCAGTTTTAAAAAGGATTTTTTTTTTACGTCAAAAGATTTAGATTTATGTGATCGCCGCTCAAAGCATTCTGAAAATTTACGTTATAATTGGAACAAGGGAGACAGAAAAGAAGGCTAGTTAGGAGGAGGGTGATTAGGGCAAGGGCAGGCTTTTCAGGTACGGATGGCATGCTGGCTGGACTTAATGGAAAAGATTTTTTAGATTTAGATTAATGCGAACGCCGCTTAGACCATTCTGGCGATTTACGTATAATTGCAGTGTTACGTTTTGTACGAATTGATGGTATAATTGGAGGTAAAGGAGAGAGATTAATTAGGAGGAGGATGATTAATGCAGGCTTCCCATTTACGGCAAGCCAGCTGGTGGGACTTGAAGGAGGGGAGGAAAAGAGATAGTACAAGTTCTTGTGGGAGGGCGTTCCATACAGAGATTGTGCGATTGAAGAAGGAAAATTTAGCGTAATCACATCTGGCGAACTAGGTCTCAATCTTGTGCGGGTGGTCCCTACCCAGTCTGTTTGCATTTGATATAAAGTCTTCAGGTTCGAGGGTGGTGAGGCGATGACAGATGGAATAAAGCATTTGAAGCCTGTGTTCGTCTCTGCGAGTGGACAAGAGGGGGAGCAGGAGTTTATTGATTTCGTTAGTGATACAAGTGTCCCGGAGGATATGGCGGGGGGGCACGACGTTGGAATTTTTCGAGAGAGTTAATGTGATTTAGTTGGTGAGGGTCCCATACTGCGGAATCATATTCCGTAGTTGTGCGCACCAGAGTGCGGAAAGCTGCCAGGCGGCAAGCAGGATCGGCAGTCCGAAGGACAGAAAAGGAGAAACGCATAGTGCGGTCGGAGCGCCTGACTACATAAGAAATGTGAGGAGTCCATGTCCATTCAGAGTCCAGGGTGACACCCAGTGACTCGCAGATGGGGACTTTGGTTAAAGGGGAATCAAGTGCATGGTAAACAGTGTTAATTTGGTTTGATACAGTTTTGCGAGTAAAAGTCATCATGAAGGTCTTCTTATTGTTGACACGCAAGAGCCATGTGTCGCACCATGTGAGGAATGAGTTAAGGTCAGATTGAAGGGAGAGGTGGTCCTCATGAGAGGAAATGTCATGGAGAAGAGTAATCAGCATATAGAAGGCAATCAGAGGATAGAAAATCGCAAGCGTCGTCAGATGTATGATGGTTGGTGAAGGGAGACACCAATGATCGTTGTTGAATAGTTAAAGGTTGAATTTTCGAAGGAAAATTGGTGGCATTATTGGTAGTGTGAAAGGTAATTTCATAAATTTATCGAAAATAAGTTAAGTGAACACCACCAATAATCAACCTTCAAACATATTGCCAGAATGCTACGGCGCGGCAATTACCTCATCTAAATCTAAATCTAAATCATTATTATCAAAATGTTATTCGGTGACCCGCGCACTATACAAAATGTCAATAAAATTGAAAAAGGGTGCGTTAACAATAAGGGCACCGCAGCTACAGAGATAACCAAATGGAAGGAGAAAACCTTTAACGCAGCCAAATTCAATTATAACATTACTGTGTGTGAACGAATCACTTATGGAACTACCGTATTATTTTTGTCATTATTTTAATTTTCGGATACAAAATGAAGAAATATGACTCTTTGCCATACCTGTGTAGAAAGTGGTTTCACATTCTGGCACAATTTCGTCCAAATTCCTGGACTCTGCATTGCATAAATTCAGACAGAAACCACAAGGAAACGAAAACCCTAACAAAAATACTCAAACCGGAAACAGCATGTCTATGCCCCAAAGTCAAAGTTACAAAAATTATATAATCTCGACACCGGGGGAACACGGTTAATATTATTTGCCAAATATGTTAACAAATTTAATCATCAATATAAATTTTAGCGTATGCAGGATTTTACTATCAAATGAAATTAAAACCATAGCATTGTCAATAAAAATAAATGTGTATAATATAAAACAAAATGAAATGTGGTGTCGAGGATATATTAGGGTACGTTCATTATCAAATAACCTTTGCAATTTTTCAACAAATTGAAATTTTCTCTATGGTCAATTTTCCAAGGGCAGGTTTGATGAAGAGAATTTGTGATCAGCGGAACACAGCAACAGATTGCGTCGTCTGGCCATTTTACTGTCGCATATAAAGTGTGGTCTACATTGATAGAGAAAGCGCGTTCATATTATCACAAACAATTGTGTATCTTTACCATGGAATAAATTTGGTCAAATATTAACGCACCTACGTACCATTCAATTTTATTGATAGGCGTGTTAATGACGTATTCAAGATGGCGGCCCCCTGTCGCACGCAAGGCTAAAATATTTGATAAAAACTAAAAATTACCAAATATGAATTGCCATAGAATGCTTAGGAATTGCTCTCTCGGAATTCACTCATATATGACACTTTATATACGCTCCACATGTGGTCTGAGAGTTGTGTCAGGTTCGTAAACTCCAAGACCAACCCCCTAGGTTTTTTTTGGGGGGCCTAGTCCAAGTTCCCATGCCTATTCTGAAAGATCTAGGCACAGGCGAGTAATGCAAGAAATTATATTTTTTATCTGCTAAATGACTTTTAACAGTCTTTCGAAAATCTTGTCTTCGTCACAGGTTGTCTGTCCAACAGGATTGTCACAGTGAGACAGCCGACAGGAGGTCAATTGCGTCGTCTTGCCACCACATGTGATCCGCCATATATGCTGGATGACTCCAGCTACGAACGGACGATTCCGAAAATCAAATGTAATTCAATATATTCGCCTTATTGAAAATGTAGCTTATGGAACACAGGGGCTGCCCGGTATTTCTAATTTTACCAAGAAGTGAGAAGCTGTCGCCCGGTTTACCTGTTTGCGAAACACTATCATTTATCCCACAATTGCAATCACTGATCGTCGACTATTCACTAAAGCGAATAACAAAACAAGACATTCTCTACCCCTCTAATCGCTTGAACAATTGTGGAGGGGCACATCAGTACCTCGAGGTCGAATAACGAAAACCAGAGCCGGAAATCGAACCCGGGATCGCCGTGCTCGATCGACATACTAGGCCGATGCTCTCGCACTGAGTTGCGACGGTCATACATTTAATATGCGATGCAGACGGCTTCATAAAACAAAGTGATCCTTAATGCACCAACGCAGTTCTGTGCCATTTCTTTGTCGCGATTTATATTTACCCGTACCTTTTCTTTTAACAGCTGAAATAGACGCTCTGAAGAAGCGAAAATTCACTCCACCATCGGAGCCACATTTTATGAGCGTCTCCATTTTGGGAACGCCCAACGCCGGCAAATCGACTCTCACCAACATACTCATGGGCTGGCGGGTAAACAAATGATTTGGCTGGGAAAGTGGGCCAGTCTCGCAATTAAATTCGAATATCCACTTATTGCAAATATTTTTGTGCAGGTGTGTTCGGTTTCCAAGAAGGTGCATACCACCAAACACAACACCAAGGCCGTTCTTGTCGATGGAAATAAACAGATTGTGAGTCACATTTACGTATTTCACGGCATATTAACGCTCATCTCATTGATTCACTAAAATTGACAGAACCATTGTTGAACAGGTTTTCTTGGATACGCCCGGTCTGGTGTCCTTGGCAGATAAGAGAAAGTGAGAAACATAATCGAATATCATTGTTTTTTTAAACTTAAATCATTTTCAGAGTAACCACCCGATTGACAATTTTTAATTTCTCCGTTTGCAATAGACATCATCTTGAGTGGGAAATGCTCACCGATCCAAAATCGAGTCTCGCCAATACAGATTTGGGTAATTAGATTTGCAAACAAATGCTACATCTCTGAACTGAATAATTACTTCCAGAAAGCCATCTGTATCTTTGAGTTAGTTACAACGCTATAAAAAAATGTTTTTCATCTATTACCCTTTTTTGTGGCAGTCATAGTCTTGATTGACGTATCAAATCTATGGACCAGACACCAGATAGACCCGAAAATTTTGCAACTGTTGGAGGAAAATAAAGAGAAACACTTCGTGCTTGTCATGAATAAGGTAGAAAATCAATTGAATTTACTCTTTTTTTTTCTTTACGCCCGTTCACGCTTAATTATGACCACAGTCATTCCAACTCCTATTACGTCCACTTTGTAAAATAATTGAATTAATTTCACTGTTTTACGACTATATGATGATAATTAAAACAATTGTTAACAGTTAGTTATATTTATAAAATTTAAATATGAATAGCGACTCCGCACTCAAATTATAAAGGTGCACTAAACCTGTATTTTTCAAGAAAAAACTATTTTTTTTTACTTTTCTGAAATTAACAATAGGTTATTTCTTTTTGTGAACTTCATAAAATATTTATTTGCATGCGATATTCTAAATTAGTAAAATACGTACAATGTGCAAACTGCTTAACGAACAGAGTGCTCATTCAATCCACCCTTGCTACTTCTAAATGGCGCAGGTAGATTTAGTAAAATCGAAGAAGCTACTCTTGGATCTGACGGCGAGCCTCACCGTCGGCGTACTAAACGGCAAAGTCAGTCACGCGCCGGCGACCAAAGCACCCATCACGCTCAGCGTGGAGGACATCATCAAGCGGACGGAGAAGAGGTTGAAGCGCGAACAAGAGGAATTGGCCGTTGGCATACCAGAGACGCCGGAAAAACAAGAAGCCCGGGTGGAGGAAGATACGACTACACCTGTGGGCTGGGCACACTTCAAAGCGGTCTTCATGGTGTCGTCGCTTCGGAATGAGGGCGTGACCGAGCTACGGGTGAGTTTCTACAATTCGCAAGTTTTGAAAATAACACATCGTTTCTCAACAAGACTACGCTGATCTCGATTAATCGAACTTCAATTTTAAGTCGTAGAAATAACAAATTATATTCACGAAAAATAAAAATTACATTAAAAAAATTACACAGCGGGTTAATAAATAAAAATGTAAATATATTTTGCGTTTCATTGCATTTTTCACTTAACTCTCTGTTCGTCACACCAAACCCTTGTAGAATGAGGAGTAAATAATTTTCTTTTAACTTAACGAAGTGCATGAGTTAATTAAAATGACTGGTGGCTGAATTAATTAAAATGTTATTTCCTTCCAGAATTATTTGTTGAACGTGACTGGTCCCGGCCAATGGAAGCACAGTCCACATTTTGTTACCGACCAGCAACCCCAAGAGATGGCCATCATGGCAGTCAGGGAAAAGCTGTTGGATACACTGCCGGCGGAGATTCCCTACAACATCAAATTGGTGAGACAATCTCGCAGCGGCTAATCACACCACAGTTCCTCGCTCCCAAAAAATATGGCAATAAATGTATATTTCATTTCGTTTGTAGGTGGTGGAAATTTGGGAGGTGGACGAACACGGCGCTCTGCGAATTGTGATGCAGGTCAACTGCCCACTCAAGCACCACGTGGTAATTAAGACAATTTTGGCGTTCGTAAACGTTTTGAAAATCTCAACAGAAAACAGAAAAACGGCGACTTGTTCGAGGAAGCAAAAAATGTTCAGTTAAAGAAAATAATGATCTAATTTCGTATGAGGAATGAACATCCAAGTATGTACTATGTCGAGCCTGAACAACTGGATAAATTTTGATGTACGTGAATTGATTCCTCGTTTCAGAAATTCGTTATCGGTCCTCAAGGTCAAACGGTGCGCCAGCTCGCTTTGTCCGCCAGACAGGAATTGATGAACGCATTCCGCTGCGAAGTCAGTCTCAAACTGATCGTCCAGCACAAGGAATGAAGGACTCACTGAATGATCGAAAAATCGCTTAACGTGCCTCGATAAGTGACAATAAAGTAATGTATTTCTTCGTCCAATTGACAATTATGTTTTTAGTATAAATTAAAATAAAAAAAAATGAAAATGAATCTAGATCTTTCCAACTTTTTCGTTTGTCGGCAATAATAAATGCGACAAACACAAAACAACCCAACTCAGTTAAATAGCAGAGATTCCTGAACAATCTGCAAATCTAATGTACAAAGTCTCAAGAATGCACTTTCTACTCGCAAGCAGCCCCGGAGGAGCCTATGGGGGATTTGGAGGACTTAAAAAGAACCGATTTAGACAGCAGTTATGTAATATTTGCGGACGTTTTGTCAAGGAATGTTCATTGTAGTCTTGTCAAACATGGACAGGCTGTGCCTAACTATTCTGTAGATTGACAGAATAGTTGGTTAAACATCGGACTACTAAGATTGTAAGGGAATTTATCAACAGTAGGCTGATATTTTGTACCATTCAAATTTATACAGTCTTAGAGCAGGTGCGAAAATCTTCCTTGTACACACACCAAATCAATTGTCCGCCAATCCCAGCTGGCATGAACATAACAAACACACACACACATATGCACGAGGTTTTAAAAACCGATAAAATGAAGAGCGCGAGCAAATATTGAAAAAAAAAATTTGATCCTATCTCTTATTGTCTCCTTCCTGGCAAGTCAGATTTGCCGCAAAATTGCGGCGTGCAACAAGTCGGTTTGTAAAATTTGAGGAAAAACAATTAACGTCCAAATCGATCACGAGTTTTTTTTTTTGCCGCGTGACTACGGTGGCTAGCCGGAGCAAAAAGAGAAGCACGGACGCGGGGCGGAATTGAAAAAGTCCACCCGCCACTCGTCCTGATATTCGTGTTGTCCGAAGCGACTAGCACAAGTACCGTGATCGTTGTTCACCACTCTCCACTACACGGAGATCTCGTAGTTGGTGTCATAGAAGCTGTTTCGGTCGGCGTCCTGCTCGGCGCCACTAAAAGTCTGCTGTTGCTGCTGCTGCTGTAGACCGAGTCGGTGCTCCGTCTTGGGCGTGCCCAGCACGGGTCCCACGTTCATCTCCATCGAGTCCGACACCTCCAGCGCCTTCACGAACGACATGGGCCTCCTGGCGGCCGCCGCCGCCGCCCATGGCACCCCCACCACCGGCGGCGGTCCCATTCCGACGCCGCCACTGTCCCGACCGGTGCTCCAGTGCGCCGGAGGACCGGCCTGTCCGTACACCTTGCGCTTGGGCAACGGAGACGTGCTTCCGCTGCTACGTCGACCATAGGCCGAGGGCGGAGGCCGACCCGTCACCGCCGACGTGGGACTGGTGGGATGCGACCAGTTGGGCGAGGCCCGTCCGTGATGGCCAAAGTGAACGCCCATCGGCTCCACATTGGCGTAGTGCTGCTCGTTGCTGCGCCAGGCGGCGTTGGAGTTGCCTCGCGACGGGCTACCGTCGTACAGGTTGTCGGCGGTGTGGTTGTGCGAGCCGCGCATATACAGGGCACCCGAATGTTCGACCGGCCGCGTCAGATCGCTCTCAGAGGCCAGGCGACGCTGGGGACTGATGCTGCGCGGCGGGTCCGACGCGTACGGGGCCGCCGCGTGAGCTGCAGCGTGCGGGTGGGCGGCCGCCGCCGCCGCCAGCTGCTGCTGTCGCTGCCGGAGCTCCTGGTAGTAGGGGTAACCGGCCACCCCCGTCCGACGTTTGGACGAGCCCGGCGAGCTAGGGGTGGTGGGCGTGGCCGGATTGGAGCGTCGCACCGGACTGGTGAGGGGCGAGCGACCGCTGCCGGGGCTGTTGCCACGGGAGCCGCGCGGGCTGGACGCCTCGGGTGAGCCGCCCGAGGTGGGTGGGCGTGCGGACCCGCCCCGGTGGACGTTGGCCGACGCCACGCCACCGCCCCGCCCGGACGCCTTGCCGGGCGGTGAGGCGTCGCCCCGCTGGTGTCCCCGCGGCAGGTGGTTGTTGCCTGAGGCGATGGCCTCGCGGAATTCCGCCGTGTCGAACAGGTTGGTCTTGGAGCCGCTGCTCCGCGGGCAGGGCGGCGTGGGTTCGCAGTCTCTGGACTGGGACTGAGCAGAGTCGATGGCGTCCATGGCTAGGTCGGTGTCGGACACGTTGGCGCCCTGCGACATCTGCGGCGTGGCGTGCGTCGGGGGGAGAACAGAGCGGACAGATGGGTAAGACAGTGGAACGGTGGGAGGGAACGGGTGTGGTGGAGTAGTGGGTGCTGTCGGAAAGTGCGGGCCAGTGGCGATGGTTCCTACCTTGTTGTAAGCATTGAGATTGGAGACGCGAACCCCATTGCTAGCGTCCATGTAAACGCGTACCTGACTCTCCATGGGGATGGTCGAGATGGGAGGGTTATTGCCGGATGTAGTCGGCAGCCGGGACTTGGCTCGACCAGTGTACCTGCGCGATAAGACAAGAAATTATTGTAATCGTTTAACTATTAAGATCAAATATATACCCAAATTAAAACATCTATGGTGGAGGCAATTAAAAAAAAAACGCAACTCGAAACAACAAGAAATGAAAATTGAACCTTGGATAGAGTGGACCGCACAGGGTGTAGCCCATGTTCTTGCAGCAACCTCGGGAAAACGGGTTGTAGCCTCCGCGAAATTTACCGGTCACCTAAAAATAAAAACATCGATTATATCACTGGCCATCCCCTGACCAGTTGCTGCATAAAGCTGCGGGACTGCTTGCGGGTATATATTGTAAAGCATATGGAGCAGGATCGCATGAGTCACCGTTTCATTCAATTTCGGATGTCCGCCGAAGACAGCTGTTCTAACCTGCTCGTTAGTCGTCCTTCCTCGGGACACCAGGACCATGTGGAAACCGGTCAATCCCAGGATGGGAAAGATCAGGCAAAAGATGATGACCATGATGGCAATACTAGAAAGCATGTGAATAATTATTATTCCATTTGTAATTTTAGCGAAATTAACAAACCCGCCCGATTATAAACATCGGAATAAAATCGAGGGGAGTGTTTATGTTGAGTGCTTGTGCTTACCAGACGATCGTGTCCGGCTTCTCCAGCTCGTTAGTGTGATCCAATAGAAATACGAGACAGAAGGCGAAGATGGTCATCATGTGAATGCTGAGTGACACCAGAAACATGAAGAAGTGGCGATAGTTGCGTCGGCCGATGCAGTTGTTTACCCACGGACAGTGGTGATCAAAAGTCTGATAACAAAAACAGCACAATTAAATCGTATTATATATGTTAAAAATGATTAAAGCACATTCGCAAAGAATCAAACAAATTTGCTATAACAGGGTAAACAAATCCGCAAAAATATAGTTGAATAAAAGCTCAAATAAAAAATGAAAGCTCATAATAATTAATGATCATCATTAGGTTTTGTCAATTGAAAACTGCTTCCAATTGGCCATATCATCGCTGACAAATTGGATTCCTGTCAAACTTTTGATAGTTGATTATTTCTATATTTTTTTATTTCAATCATTAACTAATGGTACAAGTACAAATACAATTCTATATGGATCGAAAAGGAAAGAGCCTTGTTTGACAAATTGAAACAAAAAGCAGCACAATGAAACATTTCAACTACACAGTTCATTCGACATTAAAGCACGCGTGTCTTCAAAAATCTCCGCGCGTGTTAGATAAAACGGAATTATAAGTTGGAGCGGGATTTTAGGGCAGAAAGTTAAACATTGCGATTCTACCATTTGAAACCGGCAGTCTCACCTCGATGCAGATGTTGCAGACGCTGCAGTGGGAGCATCGCGGCGGTCGATAGAAGCGACAGGTGGTGCACCACTTCATGCGAACGGCGATGCCGTTGATCTCCACGTTCTTGTAGAGCGGCACACGAAAGTCGTCATCTTTGATTTCCTCCTTGCTCGCTGCCGGGAGAAAAATAGCAAATAGAAATATTTCAGTATCAATTGAATGTAGAGTTGAATGCCGTTTAAGTCTATGTAGAGTTGAATGCCGTTGATGTACCGTTTATATGTACGAATGATGTACGAACCGATGGCTCAGTGGGCATGGGGACATGCTACGAAGCCAACGGTCCCGGGTTCGATTCCCGGCGCAGGCTTTCGTTTATTCGTTAGCCTGGGGT
>JAUJYS010004312.1:0-12113 GCA_033995665.1 Melogona broelemanni | reverse complement strand
ACAACGCGCGTAGAAAGTTAAAATTACTGCAACACCAACTTTTGATCTCGATTTACGATTCTCGAAATTTTACGTTTCCCAAATAGGTCTCAGTACACTGATTCTAGATCAGGTTTAAAATTGACAAAATTCCAAAAATTAAGCTCCGTGGAGCTAAAAACGTTTCGAAGGCACTTCACGACACGAAAATCGAAACACTCTAAAACCTATCACTTTTGTCTTCTGTACTTTAGAACAGTTGTAGATAACTCAACGCGAATTCGAATACACCCTCTTGTTTAGCACGTTATACAGTTCACAAATTCACAAAAATATTTCAATAAAACAAATTGCTAATCTCGGTAGATCTTCTTTGGCAAAACAACAATCATTAAAGCTTAATGCGCGACGAACGAAATCTTAAAAATACTCTAGCTCGATCACAAACGGACGGATTGGCTAGATCTTATGCTTTTTGAAAAGCTAGCATTAAGCTGCACTTATAATCTCAGACCTGTTATAAGCAAAAGTTGCTCGTTTAAGCGTAAATGTACATAAATCCTTCTTTCGATTAGAGCAACTATAGCTTGCAGTTGACCAACTAGTCTCTGCAGAAATTGCACGTTAAATTCTCGAAATAATTTGTTCAAATAACCAACTGGCTAAACATGCATAAAAATCGACCATAAAAATTATTCAAAATGATTTAACTTTGGCATTCTCAAGCTATCACAAATATTTGAACCCTTGACTCAAAGATCTTTGGCTGAATTAACTCGATAAATCTTGTTACCAAAATGACCAACCGGTCTTAAACACTTTTAAAAATGCTTTAATAAAAACAGCCAACAGGCTCTAAACGAAATTATGCTAATCAGGTAATCCAAGGTCATCTTGAGGTCACGCGTCGATGAACGTCGACAAAAATCTCTCCTAAAATTGACAGAGTTCTTTTAGCGCCATCCTTTGGTTGTTGACCGTGGAGCCGCCTCACGGACACGAAAAACAGGGGGTCCTTGACACTCCCCCCCGAAAACTTTTGGTACGTCCCGAACCAAGCACAGGTAGGTAGTTTCACGAACGCAGGTGCTCCGACAGGTAAGTAGGTCAATCCACGTGAAGACCTTGGACTCGAAAATGCGCGTGCACAGTTCTCTTTGGAAATTCGCGCAAGTAACACCTCTACAAAAATACACGTAGAAAAATATCGACAAAAATTATGCTAAGAACACACGCGGTAATACTTCGCGGAAAAGGAACATTTTGCTTCAAAATCGTGGAAGCTCTTTAGAGGTAAGTTAGCAATTACGCTTATAAAAATCTTGGCCTTAAACGATAGGCTTAAAAACAGTTACGCTTCGCCTTAGAAAAGTAGGCTTAAAAAAAAAATGTACATTTGAACTGTTCTATTTTTCGACACGCGGACCGCGGTTTCAGAAGATCTCGATGACACTCCAGTCGAACACCGTCGAGAATGTTTTGTCTCGCATAAGCGGGACCGGCAGGAGTTCCAGGCACGGCGTAAAGTCAGGTAGTCCGGCATCGACTTAACCTCGGTTGAGGCGGATTGGGACCATAAGAGCGGGTGCTCCGACAGTAGCCAAACCTTGTCAACGCAGGGACCACCAACGGCGTCGGCTTCTCCAGGCAGGTCGGGGCTCACGTAGACAGCTCCGGCGGGGACAACATCGGTACTCGACGATCTTCTTATTCCTCGACGGACGACGGCGACATAGACAGCTTGTCTACATCGGGACCAACGGACTCGGCGGTTGGCGGTAGGGCGTTTTGTATACCCTGGACATCATCCTCAGTCAAAAGTCCGGCCTGGACAGTGACCACTGGACCAACGACGTAGGATTCGGCAGCAACAGGAAGCTCGGGGACAACGACGTCGACTTGAACGGCTTCAACAGGAAGGGCGACTGGACCAACGACGGTGGAAACAGCAACAGACTCGACGACAGGAACTTCATCGACTGGAACGACTTCGACTGCGTCAGCTTCGACTCGAACGTTTTGGACTGGATCAGTGCTTCGGATGACAGTAGGGCGATCTTGAACGACGGCAACGACCGGATCTTGATGAATTGCGACAGGATTTGTGCTTCTGTTGTCTTTCTTGACTCGACGACGCTTGATAATCGGCGCAGCAGGCTCTTCTTTTTCGTCAGAAAGATTAATTGGTTCAAAAGCAGCAGGTCGCTTGACTGGAAGGACTTTGACAGCAGCAGTGCGGTTCTCCTTCTTTGGTTCATCGTCGTCCACGCGAGTCTCATAAGTTAAATGACCATAATGGCGACGATAAGATTGAAGCTCTATTTCCGTCAATAATTCTCGATGGATGAACGCATCTCGAGAGGGCAGGCATCCCAGAAATTTTGCGTTCGGCTGCCATCCATTATCACGACAGCTGACTTTATCTTCCGGCCTCCATCGGTATGGAACGTGGCCAAAATAGTTCTCAGATCCCCAATACAACGGCGACATTGGTCTCGGACTTGGTTGCTGCTGGGCTGGAATTTCTTCCATCTCTTGATCCTCTTCTGCCGGCTTATCTTCGATTAAATTATCGATAACTCCATTCGGTTCTACGTCGACATCTGAAGGTCCATCGTTTAACTCTGGCTCTTCCGAAGATACTTGACTGGATGGTGCTTCTGATGCGGCGATGCTGGAATTCGACGACGATTCTTCCTCAGCGTTCTCTTCTTCATCTTCAACGGGAATACCATCCAATTCTTGTTCTTCAGCAGACGCTTGGCTCGAGGGTGCTCCAGTTGTGGCTGCGCTAACTCTTGACGATGCCTCCTCCTCTTCGGCAGCTTGACTAACCGAGCTGGACTCCAACGTATACTCGGAAGGTTCTTGGCTAGATGAAGACGAGCTTGATGAAGAACTCTGCACTTGAACAGCCAGTCCCGAGACTGCAAATTGGTCGCCAAATCTCCGCAGAGTCAGACGTATCGGTGCCAAGGAGCTTGAAACTTCTACAGGTAAATTGTTAGTTTCTTTATCCCTATTCTTTGGTTCAGCTGTCGGTGCTTTGGCTATACTTGGCGCTAACGGACTTTCTGTTACAGGTAACTGTTCCAGCATATCAGCGACTTCTTCTGGATGGTACAGCTCCGGCGCATCGATAGGCTCCATTGCCACTTCGGTCTCGACAGATTCCAAAAACGAACTGGATGTCGTTGACGTTTTGGATGATGCCTTGGCTGACTTCTCCACTGGTGGTTCGTTTGGAGTTCCATACTTCCGACGAGTGTAATTATTTTTCATGGCGCCGATTTTTAAACGTAGCGCTGCGCATTAATCGCCTTCGATTAACAGCTTTCTGGTAGTAGCGTCGGAAAGTGGGACCAAATATTTCTCGTTCAACCCTTTCTCGAATGGTCAATGTTGTTCCACCGTAACGCCGGTCATACGCACGCGCTTGTCCATCTGTCAGGATGAACAGCTCATTTCGATCGATGTGCTGCTGGAGAGTGCCTTGAAAAAGGGAGAGTAACGGTTTCTCTCCTTCTCTGGCATCGCAGAGCATGGCGTTCCATTTGCCGGAATACTGTTCTTCCACTGGCGGAGGGACATAGCGCGGACTCCAAGACGGATCGTACTCTGCTGGATCATCTTCCACTTGAAATTGCGGCGCAGACGAAGGACCAGGTTGTTCGGATAAAAGCGTTTCGATCGCTGTCTGCGAGCTGAGTTTGGAAGACTTTCTGCGAGGTTCAGCCATTGCTCGTCGATTCTGCAACTTAATTTTGTTGGCCGCTTTGCAAAGCTTGACGGAGTCGTCAGACGATGATTTTCTTTTTCGTTTCTTTGCCGGCAGTCTGGGCGTGAACAAATCTTTGATCTTCGATTGGGCCGTTGTTTTGGCTTTCCTCCCTCGCTCGACGACTTCGTTTAAAGAACTATCAAGAGGTGGGCCACTGGTTGCGATTTTGTTACTGGTGCTGGCTTCCTCCTCTCGAAGTGGTTCCACTTGAATGTTTTCGAGAGTTGAAGTTTCTCCCGAGTCATGAGGGTCCAACTGACCTAGCAATTCCCCGAAATTGCTACTGGATTCTACACTTTGATGAGGATAATTTTCCCGTCCTCCGCTCGCTTGTACATTGTCAGCCGGTAATTCGAAGTCTAGATTATGCGAGTGTCTTCTTTCGCGCGAATAGGTTTCATTTGATCGCATTCGAAGTAATCTAGTCAAATCGTGATCACAATTGGCTACCAGACAGGGCGGAATTTCTAGTTCCTGTTGCTGTATTTCGGTGGTTGACAGCGGCCTCTCTAACTCTAAGCTATCTCTGCGCCGACGCATCAACTCAAAGTTGATGGTGTGGAGTGCTTTATTCAGGCTGGGAGTAATTGGCATTTGAAGCAACGGTTCGATGGACATCGAAACATCGCGGATCTCAGCTACCAACGTCCCGTTGTTGATCTCGGCACTCTGATCTTTTAGTTTGGATCTTTCATCCGAAGTTCTTTGGCTCAATAACCTAGCGTCTCTGGACTGAGTAGTGACTTTCCTCATCTTGTTTCGCTTTGACGCTCTTTGGCCAGCACTTCTTTGCGGTCTCTTTTTCTTGGGAAAGTTAGAGTCTTGAGATTCGGTGTCGGTAGTATCGTCCTTTTTAATCTCGCCTTTTAGGATGACTGCGCGTTGTCCTCGCTTCTCAATCCATTTCTTGTAATTGGCTTCCTTTAAGGGAGCTTCTGGAACAGACTGGTATTCAAGACAGTCAATGCAGTCACAACTATCTGGATGATCGGAATACTCTTCATCGGCTTCGGCGCTGGACTCCTTCGAAGCTCCAAGTACCTCCATCCAATCACCATCATCAGAAGTCCCTCTCTGCTTAGATGCCCACTCATCTTCTTGTTCGACTTTCCACAACGCTTGGACTAAAGACATTCGAACCGTCTCTTGAGCTTTGCCATCCACCATTTCATATTTGGGTAGATAAATAGTGGGGAACTGGTTGGCGACGTTAGATGTCGGCTCCACTTCCGATCCATAACCGTGGAAAGATTCTTCGTACGACTCAGCCCAATCGTCTTGGTCGTAATCTTGATTATCCTCACTTGAACATGAAGGCGGAGAACTTCGACCGAAATCTGGGATGACGAATGAGGCGGGTGGTCTTCTGACAGGCTCGCATGTTCCATTGCCACTGCGTTTGACATAGCCGTCTTGCATAGAAGAAAAGAATGTAGGACCCAGAAGGAGTCTGGCGCGAGCTCTTACGTCGTAAATTCTAACCTCCGGAAAAATATGGTCCAAGTCCACGCCATTGTCTTCTTCAGTCAGATCTCCATTCGTTGTTACACAAGCCGGCTCGAATTCGGCGTCAGAATCATCCTGAAGAGCATCGACAAGAATGACAGGGCTTTGCGAGTCTGGTTTGCCGGTGTTTGAAATACTCTTGACTCGAACGTCTTTCAATGGATGCTCTCGAACTGCAGTTTCTTTTACTCCATCGTCTACCGATTTGTTATCAACCCGGGCTGAAGTCAATTCTTTTCCGCCCTCATTTGAAGTTTGGAGAATCGTCGAAGTTGATTCTTTAACTTTGCTTTCATGATGAGATACATGAGTTTCGAGCATTTGTGCGGACGAGGCAAGCTGGCCCCTTATGACTTCCATCATCGACTCGACCTCGGTCGTCGACCCTTGAGCTTGACTGGACGACAGTTTGGTTGAAGTTGCCGCCAACACCCTATGCCCCATCTCCATCAGCTCTCGGTGTAACCGCATCATCTCAACAACCTTCGGGTCAAGCGTATTCGGCTCAATGTTGATACCTGGCGATGGCGTTGTTACTTGACTTGTACTTGGAAGAAGGTTCGTTAACGTGGAATGCATACTGCCCCGATCATCTGTAGTCAGTTCGCTACTTTGAATGGCTCTTGGCTCGATTACATTTGACACAATCGATGGAAGCGAATTGATAGCTAACTCGATATCTACTGTCTCATGTTGTCGGGACTCTTGTTGAACCAACGGTGATGCATTCTCCAAATCGACTAATTCAGTTTCATTTGGCTCGCTTACTCTTGAGTCGATCATGTTTGAGGAGATCAGCGTAGGCAAATTCTGTCTATTTTCTTGCATCGACGAAACAGTATTGGGTTGTTCGGCGAGTACTTCGCTCGATTCGATTTCTGAAACATCTTTCATCCGCCTAGTCTGAGTTTGAATCGGTTTGCCCGATTGTGTTCCATTAACTCGATCCCTTACACTAGACAGTAACAGAGTGACGGGTTGACAGTCGAACGTTACGCTCTGAAGGGTCTCTGGGCCGGGGTTCTTTTTGATCATTGATGTGAATGAACCTGTTTCGTCGGGATAACTAGTAGTTGTAGAAGTGAATACTTCAATCTCTGCAACTTGGTGACTGCTATTTTGAATAATGAAATGTTCCATCCCAGACAGATCTGGTTCCTTAATGTTTTCGTCTATTCGAATGACATCTGGCGACTTAACAACGACGCTGGCGCTTAGGAAAATTTTCCTACTTAAATCGTTCAGGGTCGAATCATCGCTTTGGCCTTCTCGCAGCGACAAACTTATGATGCTGGTTTCCTCATTGACTTTGGTAAAATCTTTGACTACGCTTGACTCAATTGTATTCTGAATTGCTGAATTGCCCGGGCCCAGAAGTCTTAACGTGGCTTTTGGCTGGCTAACCATTTGACTGTTAACGTTGCTTGTAGTTTCAAAGCACTTTGATCGAATCGCATCAGAAGAAATCTTTAACGGCAAGCTTAACGTTATGGAGACAGCATTTGACGAGCTGATCGATTCTCTGAACAGATCCTTCTCAAAATCCTCTTGATTGTTCACACCAACTACTCCATATTGTTTACTCCATTGCTGGTCTACTCGGTCATTAGTCTCCGACCTCAAGGAAAGATTCTGATCGTCAACTTTCTCGTACAATCGGACAGCGTTAATTAGTTTTGTCGAATCAAGAAATATTGATGTATCGGTCAATTTCGCATCACTGCTCAAGTTGGTTTGGTTTTCCAAGGTACTAATAGTAGTGGGTGTCATGCCAATCGATGCGGGTAAATCAGTACCAGAATTCTGGTTTTCAACCACATTCGACTCAAGGTCACTCGAAATTGTAGATCCGCTTAGGCCTAAATTCTTTGTAGTTAATGGTCTTGTGGACACTCGACAATTCTGCAACTTCATGTCGCCGATATTTTCAAAATCCGTAGACTGATCTTGCTTGATACCCGTTTAATTACTTGGTTTTGCCACGTCAAACGCTAATGACAGGTTCTCGGTCACATCAAGCTTGCCCACCACAGTAACAATAGGTTCGTTATTTGATGTCATTTCATCATCACAATTCGAAGCGATAGACACTGTTTCGAAATTACGAGTTAGCAAAGTGGACGCAATAACTGTGTCTTTATTTTCAATCGACCTAACTGGACGTATGTTTTCGGCCGTGTCAACGGCCCTGGATTGGAACGCGATCGAGTGATGGTTCTTTTTAGCCGACTCACATTCAGTATCCATCGGCCTTAGTGACGCAGAATTACCGTGATTCTCAAAGACCCAATTAAATGAAGTTTCGCTACTCACTCTTAACTGTTTTCCAATATCGGCAACAATGCACGTTGGAAGGACAGCTTTGTTCCCAGCTTTAGCTGGCCTGGTTTGCGGTGATGGTGCCGTCTCTGTTGTGGCGACACTCGGTGCTGGTACTGATGTCGCCAAGTCCTCAAAAACGAAGTCCAAGTCAAGACACTGAATTAATTGTCCACTGGTACCTTTGAGCATCAAGATGGGTGAACGTAGTTTCTCCTTGACAATGTCCGCTCGCTCCAGTTTCTCCGCTCCGGCGGCCATTGGAACGAGTCGGGACACGGCATTGAGTATAGCGTTTTGCGGCATTTGCGTCTCACCTTGGTCTGTGGAAAGTTTGGTATTTCGGGAGTCAGTTCTACTTTGTTCACGATCACGGTTCGATTTTCCACTCACTAACTGCTTATTACTTTCGCCATCGGTAACTTCACACAACAGCGGCGCCGAAGTAGGTTCGATCTTTCGCGTATCCGCTCGGGTTATTTGCATGTCGGTGGGAGATTTGTCACTTTGTTGGGCAAGCTGGGTATTCAATGTTACTTTGATCTTTTCGATATCATAGTTCACTACTGGTTCACTTACTGACTCACTCGACTGTTGGGTGGATTCACGTCCGCTCGGTACAGTAGACATCGGCATTGAGACTGCCACGGCATTTGACTCCAAGTCCAGCACGTTTGACGTTACAAATTGCGATCTGGTATCTTGAGAATGCTCAACAATCAGTTGATCGAAAGTTTTCTTTACTTTTCTGCGTTGTTGAACCTTAAACACACTGATGTGGGGCCTTTTACCGAAATTAGGCATGTTCGGCCGTATGGGAGGCGCCATTTTGTATCCGAACTTCCCAAGGTACTTGGCTCAATTACCTTCGAACGATGTCACATTTTGCTGGCGCTCGCGCGCTCGAGCATGGGTCGGATGCACACGCTCCCGGCGCAACTGGTGTCCACTGGGTCAAGAACAATTATGAAAGCTCTTGTTCCGTCTAGTTCTTTATCGATGACGTGCGGGGGTGCAATCATGGTTTAAATCATGATGTCATCACGGGGGTTCGTAACTTTGTCAAATAGGGTTAATCAGGCTTAAAATCTGGAATCAAGCCAGTGATGCTCAAAATGAGCGTCCTTTACAATTTTACCATGTGACTGATTTGTGTAGATTAAAAATAAGGTATCTGTTTTGTCACACAATGGCGTTGCGTCCAACGTAAATTTAAATATTTTATACTTCAAACAAACTACATTAAGACATGGTGAACCAACCTTTAATTATGTTATATTAAATTGCATTTGCGAAACAGTGTAAATAGCTCTTGGATCACCGTACAGTTTCGCGTGCGTTGCCTAAATCAGGCATGTATTGTTACCATTCACGGGCGCATTTCCTTTTTACACTATTTCAAAACTCTCAAGCACTTATTGGAATATTTCTAAATTTACATGTTGTGTTAACAGGTGACGGGCGCTCAAATTACTAAAATCCATTTTAACAACCATAAGGCTTTTACAAAATAATTTTTAAACAGACTTATTACGCTATTGTAACAGAACACTTTTTAACATTGAACACTACCTTGGTCTGAAAGGCAATTGAAGATTCAACTTTAACAAACTCAAACACTCATACTAAATTTAATGCTTCAAAACACTTTCAATCAACTAACTTTAATAATTATAAATTGTGACATTCTCTACATCAGTTGGCTTGTCCCAAATGCAGCGTTATTTCTTCCGGGACGCATTTATTATTTTTCAAAATTTTAATAACAATTTGCTCAAATACATTTTCAACTTGTTTTAGACTCAATTCGCTTGCAATAGTTTTGTTTTAATTCTTTACGAATTGGAAACGCACAAACTTGTAGTCAAACATTCTAATGCAGCACACTAAAGTTAGTCATCAATTCGTCCTCATGTTTGCGAATAATAACCTGGTGGTTACTGCTTTTTGAAATAACATTTTAAATTATAATGGGATAAACACTCGAAGTAGTGTCGGCTGCACTTAGATCACAAATTTGTTTTACCGATATGGGTGTAATTTTACGTTTCTCGAAAAATCTTTAAACCAATACACTTTGAAATTGAGTTGCACCAGACAGGTCAAGGTGGTCAATAAAAAGAATATTTTATTTTTGCCACTGTACTTTGTGAATTTTTGCTTATTTAAACTTATATCACGTTGTTCATGTTTGTCACTTTGCCAATAAAATAAAATAAATGTACTTTAAATCTCGTTCATGTTGAACTACATTTTTATGCAAGTTTGCGACCAAAGTTTCCCAGTATTTCAATCTCGAAAGGGTCGGTGGTGCCCATCAGGTTACTTAAAACGCATTTTCCACGGTAGCTCATTCAACACGCAAAAATGGTCAGATTATAGTTTCGATGTCGAAATAAAACAATACTCGAACCGAAAATTCAAGGAATACTTCAAATATGCTTGACTGAGCAGTCTTTTAACTCTTTTACGCCCTAAAGCATCTCTACTTCGTTAATTACTAAAAAAAAATATTTTAATTTTTAAACACTCTGCGTTTTAGGGATGACATCTCCGTCACTCCCTTTCGTATTGGGAAAGTATCGATTGGAAGATGAATTGAGCACTGCCATTTCTCAGTCTAACAATCCAGAGTCCCTTTTTATACAAGAGACAAATTTTACCATTTTAAACGGGTTTGACTTAACTTCTTGGAAACTATCGTTTAGTTGAGCAGATAGTGGTTGTATTCGTAGTGTTTTTGTTTACCAGCATGGTAAACCATTTCGAATTGCCCCATTGCTTACACTTCCCCGCATCAAAACTATTTCAAGTTTAACAACAAGGTGGTTCTCGTCATTTATCAAATGGGAAATTAACTAGCGGATCATTTGGTCCAGGGGTCTAGTTAAAGTTCCTAGAACGACTTCGTTCAAACGTATCGCTGTTCAGCGTATTTACCCGCTTAAATTAATGTTTTAACTAAGTTCGAAGCTGGTGGCTCGACGAATCAACCAATATTAACATATTCAACGAAAATGGTCATCACTATCAATTGCGTGTTACTCTACGTCGTGCAATCCTCATAAACAAACGAATGTCATCAGCATCCTAGTTTATCATTTTGACTCATATTGAGACTAAAGATGGAGGTCTCTTCCAGCGTTATTAGCCAATTCGGCACTTTTTCGGACTTTCACGGATCAGCCAGAACCACAAATTGCTCGTACTGCAATTCAAAAACCCTAAAACAGTGTTAGTACATCTAGATAACACTTTTTGAAACTAGTCTTCACTTTACTAGCATGGTTGTTTTTTCAACTTTTAACTTAAAGAAGCGGCAGATACGACATGCCGGAAATTCGTAATTGCCATTTTAGCGAATGGTCTTTCAACCAATGACTTCACTGATAATGGAGCTGGGCGACGAAGATATGCGCGAATGGTTCAAGCGACACAACGCGGCGGCCAGATTATTTTTCCAGAAATAATTTCTGATACAGTTCACTACTTTCTTATGTTCCATTTATTTTTCAAATTCAACAATTCGGTATTTAACCAATTGAAATTCAAAACGACAAGTTATTTACTTTCTCATCAAAAGCGGAGTTTCTCGACGGCAATCCGAACGTTACCAACATTTATTATCAAGTTCACTGAAAAATGGCGCTGTTTCTTATACAGAGCGGAACGTTCAATAGCAATTCTAATCACAATCGCTCTCTTCACCTGGCTGTCACGAGGGGTCCTTCAAAATGACGATCTTTTCACCTGTTTGAATTCAACAACTCGGGGCAGACCCTGGTCAAAGCCAGAGGTTCAACACTTGGTTCAAAGTCAATTGAACGGAAATCTTTTCAAATAAGATGGACGAAAATTGAGCATTTTCTCGTAGATGCACTTCCTAACTTGGTGCTTTCAAACTAAAACTCTCCCCAGACAGCAGTGGTCTCTTTTTCAACAATACAATACAATCCTTTTTTCAAAAATAATCGTTTATTTATGACTCAAAAGTCAAAATAGTGATACTCAGTCAAGTCTCATTGTAAGAGCAACTCTGAATTATTTTGCATTTTCGCAAACACGCTTAAAGACACTTTAAACGAACGTACTTCAGTCGAGCGTACTTTACTCGAAGGCATTAACCAATGCGTAACGGTCTTTTCTTAAGACAAGTGTTTCTTTACACTTAAACGGCATTCCAAATGCACAATGCTACATTTAAAGCAAATTCACGTATTTTAAATACAAAATGCGACGTTCCTAACGCGCTGGTTTCAGATTTTCTCTCTGTTTGGGACTTGTTTGTAACCAAACTTAACAACACCGAAAACCACGTTCGGTTTGAGATGCAATTATTTTCAATCACATCTTGTTTGGGGGGATTTACACGACACTATTGGGCGGCCGAGGCCCCTAGTATCACTCACTCGACTCAAGAAATCATTTCTTAAACGACTTCTCCTTCAGGCAGTCATCTTTTCGACAACTCCTCAGCGGCGGGACTTACATGGCTAGATCAAAGGCTACCACTGCCCCTAGTGGGCTA
>JAUJYS010004311.1:0-12113 GCA_033995665.1 Melogona broelemanni | reverse complement strand
TAGGCGCTACGGTGAATTTAAAAAAAAAAAAAAATAAAAAAAATAAAAAAAAAAAAAAAAGTTTGTGAACGACACGAAACTTTTAGAAAAACTTAAAATAATATTTACAACCGTAAACTACATGGCATTTTTGTCACATTTTACTGCTGTAATTGGTTCTTTTACTTATATTTACTAGGGTGATAAGTTTCTTGCACCCATTATATCGTAACGATTTCAATTTATTTGATGGAAAGTTCCAAGAATCTTTAAATTGGTGCCGCGATTCCTTCTCCGAAACGCCGTGTGCCATTACTAGCTAGAACTTAAGTCTATGTCACCAGCTCGACTGTTATGTTTTGGCACGGGGTCTCAGACGATATATAGTTTTCTATTTTCAGAGCACGCACATCGCCACCGCCGCCGCCGCTTTACAATAATGGTTTAGCGTGAGCCGGGGCCGATCGGCGTTTCGCCAGCGCCGTTTAAATAAACAGCTGTCCATTTCACAGCCCCGAAAAAGCGAAAGAAGCGAAGAAAAAAAACCGCGAACCCCCCTGCACGCGCTGCGGCCGCACAGCCGCCATTACCACGTATTTATCGATCTTTTTCCGGCCTATTATCTCCGCTGTTTACTTTTTCTATCGGATCCAAATCGTCGATGCACCTCCCTCCTCCACCCCACCCAGTAGGGCGGCTGCCATTTTTGCTCTCTTTTTATCAGCCCTCACCACTTCCACCCTTGCTTCGCCCACTCACCGTGTCTTCTTATATCCACCTCTTTCTCGCTCGCTGCACCAGTTGCACGTCCGACGTATGACAAGGAGGTTGAATGGTAGATTTCATAATAAGTAGGTTCGTTCAACGACGTGCCGGATGTCACCAATGAACTATACCTCAAAAGTGTTTATTAGAACGTGCCTGTTTATGTAGCCAATCGCAAAAATACACCGCTTGCAAGAACTATTATTCTTAAATGACGCCGTTTGATTTGTTCGCTTTAAAATCATTTTCCAAAATCGTACTACGTTAGCGTATATGCTCGAATATTGTTAGTATTTAAATTGTTCCCATAGTCAGAGACAAAATGCTTCAGTAGTCTTAATAAAATGATGATGAAACATCATGAACGCGACATTTTGAAAACTTCGAGCACCATGAAGTGTTCTACAAAGGAAGACCCATTACTCGATCGTGGTGGACAGTAGTAATCATCCTGGTGTTCTGTTGAATTGCGAGTTGCTTTTATTTTCCATCCGTTAAACTCATTGGTCCTATCGGACTGCACCTGGATCCATCCGTAAATAGGCCTATACACGCACATACACATACACTTAGTTATCTTGGTGCGTTCAACTCTTCAAAGTTCAGACAGCTTGTTTATTTAATGGCATGCAGTTATGAAGACCGTTTTGAAAGAGGAAAAAATCGTTATTGTAGCAACAGTAGCTGCAGAAAATCAATTTCTGCTCAACCTAAAAAATATATATTGTACAACTGTGCTCCGCTGTGCGCCTCGATTTTTTCAATCAAACATCTCTTGAACAAGAAAATTTTATTTTATTAATATTTTATTACACATACTAGAAACCTACAAACCCAAACATTTTTTGACAACTTTGGTAGACAACAACCCTTTTTTAATATGTTTAATAAATATTAAAAACAAATAAAATACATATTCTTTTTATTTTAACTTTTTTTGCTATTATTTTTATTATTAAAATTTTCCTATACGAAACTTTATATTTAATGGTGAGAACTATCACTGGTGGCAGTTCTTTCACAGTCTTTCACTTTAACTTTTAATATTCATAATATTTAGGATCATCTTATTAGTGCGTTAATACTATCGTATCCAGTGTTTTCTTCTATCTCTTGTTTGAATTCTGATTGTCCCCTGGTTCAAGAGGATATTATTACTGAGTGGATCACTAATTTTTTTTTATTTGACCAATGTCTAATGTATGTGCCCATTTCTATGTGTAAAAAAAGAGTGTTCATGTTTAGCATTTAGAGCGAGTTTTTTCAATTGAAATTATCCGTTTTATGTGTTCTCTATTGTCTCAGTGTACTTACCTGTACGTGCAGATGATACACATTATTTATAGGTAAAAAATTGGTTTAGAAGAAGAAAGAAAACCGAAATAAAAGTGAAGAGAAAGAATAGAGAAGGTGCGCTCTATTGCCTGAATGAATTTTGTGTTTATTCGTGCCGTGAATTCCAAATTTCGTTCGCATTTTTTGACGTGGCAACGTCCTCCTTATTCCAAGGGATGCATGTTCGGAAACAACACACCTCACAATAACAACCTTTTGCTCAGTTATTAGACATCACATTTACAAGTTGAACCCGCAAGCAGCCCCTTAAGGGGCCTATGGCGAGGGAAATGTCGTGTTGGTTAGTCCTGGGACTGGTTTGTTAACAGCAGCGTGTCGTCTCCGGATCCCGACCCTCGATCCCCCGACGCCTGTGTTTTTATTGGCAGAATTTGCAGATTGGCATGGTTAATACGTCAAAGTAGCTTCAATTCTGGACACAATGTTTATTTTTACCTCCGGGGGACTCCACCATGACAATTTTTTGCCTCGTCCGCCAGTGAATTTTGTTTTAAAAAGGGATCCGCGAGCCAAAAAGTTTGGGAAACACTGGTTTAAAGAATACATCATGTCCTTTTGTGCTGCCTGAACGTTGCGGAAGTACTGTACGGTTTAGCTCGTTAAAGTTAAAAAAGGCTCGTTAATAGAGACTCTAGCTAGCTCATACGCTAGAACTTTTTGCAATTAAGTTTTGAAAACTGGCTGACCGTTAAAGGATCCGCTCTTTCAATTATTCATATTCTCTCCTAGAAACGTGAATCATTATATGATATTTAAACTTATTACATTTTTCTTTTTCGTGCAAGAAAGAAATAGACCTGCACCTCGCGGTGCAACTGTACGAGAGTCTTCCTCCTTGTTCTAGAGACGTTTTCTTTTAGTGCTGTTTCATTCTTTTCTTATTTTATTAATAGTCTCCACCCCAAACGTTACTGGCATGCAAAGTTACCGCGAGTAATACGATATTCATTCACGGAATCGGAATCAACAAACGAACTAGTCACGTGAATTCCCTAGCGTAGAACGGTAATTTCAATGCCGATCTTTGTTTACTAACCGGTGTAATATTACCTCGCTTGTGAAATAGTTCTAACTGCTTTCGCAAATTTAGTCGACCAGTCACGGATGCCTAAAAAAACAATTCAATTTCGCTTGGTATCATATCTCTCTACTGAGACGTTCTCAATGTACGAACTATCGTTTCGTCAATATATTTTTTTTCAAACGCAATTGAAAATTTCGGAGAGTTGCAATTTATTCGTTACCTCGTTGCGAGCCCGGTATAAAAAAATGGAATGCATTCTCGAAGAGGAAGATCTCATTGGTATTCCAGTTCCGTCTACATCTATCCATTTTGCTCCATCTGCCTATTCTTTTATAATTTCAGACTCGATTTTTTCCGACTGATTCTTCTTGGCAATTTCTTCAGGATTATAGACCTTTGGTTCCATCTCTCGCCTAGACATTTCACCATAGAAATCGACAGATCTTCACAAACTAGAGAGATATCGCATTTTCCTGTAATTTAGATGTGGTTTGATATTTTGATCATTTGGCGCACTTTCTGAGACTGATTATGGAAATATCACTGATTTTAGCTATGAACAATATAATATTGGGGACAATTGGAAAGATCATGTTGTTTTTCGACAGTGTTGAAAGTGAGGAAAATAAAATTTATTTCCCAGAAATTCACGGATAGGTTATTTTTATTTTTAATCGGTTTTTAGCGCACTTATTTACTTAGCTTGATATTCAGTACTTTCAATTTATTTATACAGTTAATAGATGGTATCTTAATGTCATCTATAAATAATATAAAGTTTAGATTAGGTCGAGAAGTTCTTTATTTCTCGGCTGTTTTGAAATATCCATGTACTGTATAGTTTACCTTTTCGTGACCGGTTCTGATACGACCCTGTCGCGATAAAATTGTTTGATTTAGTTGGCAGTGTTGGGTTCGCTTCTTTTGAAAAGAAACCAATTTCATTTCCCGTTCATTCGGTGAAAAAAGGAACCGTTCCAGTTCCCATTCCAGTTCCTAAATAAATTTAAAGAAACCAGGGCGTTTCTAGTTTCTTTTCAAAAGCAAACTGAAACTTGTCCGCTTAAAACTGAAAAATTGCAAAAAAAACTACACATCAAATCTAAAGGGCATATGCCGATTTGCGGAAGCAGATCAAAATCTCAACAGGTTATAATATTTGGCAACTTATGTTTGATGCTGTAATAGTATTCACTTGGGGATGGCTTTGTGTGCTCGTAGAAAATTGCAAGTTTTCGCAAAAATGAACTCTGTATACAGAAAAATAAACCACGTTTCAGTTCCTCAATGAAAGGAACCAGTTCCTGTTCCAGTTTTTATAAAGTTAAAGGAACCTAGACGTTATTTTGGATGGATTATTTGGAGGTTCAAATCCATCATTAATCATGAACAATCACCAAATCCATCATTATTGCATATCCACCATATCCATCATTATATGCATATAAAGCAATTATATCGGACGCTCATCTTCAATCTGAAGCAATGAAATTCTTATCCTTGTTTGGTTAACCGTTTGCAAGCCTATTCTGTCTGAATCATACGCAGTGAATACCGCTTTTATTTTTTCAGTAGAGATCTGCGGCAGAGGTTGCGCGTCATAAAGCACGCGGGGAAGCTCGAGTCGATGCAGAACGCTACTCAACAAGCGCCAGGCCCAATACCAATCAATTTGAATCTTCGTGCCATTCACTATAGGGTGCTGCATTATTTTATCAATATATTGGGGATCGCCAAAAAAATTGATTACTGGAGGCCCGGCTTGTTCTTTTTCCCCTCTCTCGAACCAGCCTCATTTCTTTTTTTCTCTTCTTTCCTTTTGTCTCTGGCAAATAGAGGTGAAATGACAAGCAGCTCGCTGGATGAGAAAATGAAGAAGATCGGCGCCCCGCGAATAAAATATCGCTGATATCGAGCGCAAATTGGAGCAATCTGCGGAAATAATACTAATTCTTGCGTGACGTATTTCATCACAATAAATATAACAATGGACGCTTCGCTTTATGACTAGACTAGATAGCACACGTTTACATATTTGGATGCTAAGGCATTCTGAAAAATCGGCAGATTGAGGAACTTAGTCTGACAAATGCCAAATCATTGCTAGGAACTCTGTAAATAGTGTGAAACTCTGTCGATAGCTAATGGTAGTTATCATATCGTTGATGTAGCTACACCTGCAGCGATCCAACTGATTCTCTAGGATAAATATTATTTTGCGCAAAGTGATATTACGTACATTATAAGACTTTTACAATTTCGTATTTAATTTTATTCTGCGTTAGTAACGAAATGTATTTGATTTAAAGACATTTACAATTACAAATACAATTTTCTTTCTCAATTTTCGTTTTTCAATTTTATTCTGAAGTTATAACTTCGTTAATTTAATTACATTTAAAAATATATATATATATATATAATTTAATAAACGAAGTTCTAACTTCAGAATAAAATCGAACACGAAAATTGAGAAATAAAATTGTACTTGTAATTGTAAATGTCTTTAAATCAAATACATTTGGTTACTATCGCAGAATAAAATTAAATACGAATTAATATACACTGAGTAGGACTTCTACAATGTTCGTAATTAATTTAATTATGCAGTTAACCCTGTGCAGCCTTCCTATGCCTGTCAAATTCCACGCCTTTATCGAGCATTTTATTTGTTTTTAAATTCTGCAGAAATAGATGCAGGATATTTATTTTCGAATACCCCAGTTTGCGTCTAGGACATTAAGTTCATTGCATTCATTGAACAGACTATATACAATACAGTGGCGCTCTCTAAACATAGTAATTGACCCTCACCTACATGTGCATGTCTATTACAAATGACGCTTCACCATTTCAGCTTTCGTCGGAGATAAATATATCGGTGCCAAGGCTGTAAGTGCCACGTGCCACAGCGAAACCATCTAATTTATTTGTAATCTGAATATGTGCTAGAAAACGCATTTACAAATTGGATAGGAGGGAGGGATGAACACAGGACGTGGTGCAAACTTTATGCAGACTTAGGAGAAAGCCAAATCTTTTCACCGCTTTCGCTGCACTTAATTTTTATTGCGACTAGAAATCAAATATACGGCGGAACGCGCCGTTCGCCTATTCCCCAGCGGCTTTCATCGAACATCCATCCCAGTTTCTCCTCCAAAATTCGAGCCGGTTGAATGGGAATCGACAATTTTACTCCTCTGGCTGTCTCTGCCAATTTTTCGGCAAAAACTTGCGCCTTTTTCTCTATTGATTTCCAATGAATTGCACCGAGAGTGTTATTTTTTATTTCTCCCCCTCCCCACTTCCATCCTCTCGTTCCTTCACTCTCTTTCTTCGAATTTGCCTACGCATCTTTTCGAGCGGTGCGTTCGTTGCATCCTCAGAAATCAACGTCTTAGCACTTTTTTCCTTCTTTTTTGCATGTTAAAATCGAAAAGTTCGACCAAAAGAGCGATATTGCGCAAATATATATTCGGGACTTTTTTGGCAGTACTCATTTTTATTCCGTTTGAGTGATGATATTCAATAAGCAGTGCGCATACAAGAGCAGTGTTTTTCGGATGACCCCCAATGACTCTGTTACGACATTTTGCGTAGGTATACATTATCTTCTTGTGCGTGGGTGAATGTGGACATACTGTGAGGAATTTGCCGAGAGCTTGCGACATAACATGTTTTTCTGCAAGGGTCGTTCAAAATTTTTTTTAATTTGTTTGTGTTCAAAATAATTACAATGAAACGTCTGTCCTGTTTTTATTTGACGAAGGATAACAAGATTAGCAAACTTGAACTATACTTCGTACGTCGTCTAGCGAGGAACTTTGTGTCCATGCTCGACAATCGCTTGGTCTGAGCGTATTTTCGTGGGAAAATACTGTTCGACGCTCTCCGAAACGTAGCCATATTGTTTCAAAGCTCTGCCAGTAGATGGCGTTAGGCGAACTTAAACTGTTTAAGGGGATAACTGGGGATAATTGCTTTTTTTTACGATTACTGATCGTCATCTATGAAGCCCAACAAGACATTTTGTAACCCTCTAATACCTTGAGCAATTGTGGAGGGACACATTTTCATAAGTACCTCGGGATCGAATAACGAAAGCCATAACCGGGAATCGAACCCGGGATCGCCGCACACTTGGCGGCTGCTCCATCACTGAGCTACAACGTGTGACGACGACCTTATTATTTAAATTTTATTACCAAGAACATTTACCGCAATGAACTCGGAGTAATTATATTATGTGAAAACAATGGTTGTTTGTTGTCTAATACAGCGACGCTGCACAACTGAGGGTAGGAGAGTTCAATGCTATTACATAGTGGGGTTGCAGTAAATAATGTGTGGGTGGCGCCACTGTCTATCGCGTTTCTCACGAACGAACGAATTCGTTAATATATTAGCTACCGGCCCGCATGAAGCAACGCCGGAGTCTGATAGTTTAAGATATTGATTTTTCTCTCGTTCTCTCACTCTCTACCCCACACACGCATATACTTTTCATTCGAATCTCACTCGCTTTTCAATACTGTTTGCCCGAATTTCTGTGTAGTGTTTTTTCTTTATTTTCAAAAGCCAAACTCCGCGTCTCTATCAGCCATTGTCAATAGATATATATATCCTCCCGAGACCACCAGTCCGCATACGGGGACTTCCTATCCTGAGCTTGGCATGTGACTAGCTTAAGCGTTTTCGGTAATATCGTTATTTTTATAGGCTTATTTCATAGTACGGATAAGAGCAAATGTTTCTTAATTTAATTTTAGATATATATTTTTTAATTATTATAATCAGATTAGGAATAGCATTGCTCGGGAAGAAATTTTATAACCATAAAAATGAACAAGAAAATAAAACAACAAAAAATAATAATTTGATTTTTACTTGTAAATGCTATTTTACTTTAGATTCTTACTTTTATCGCCGCTATTCAAGCTCCTAGTAGCGCCAACCAGTTTATCGGAACATAATGACATAAAAACGCTATCACAGGAGATGCAGAAATGTACTCTGTAGACCCCGGTATCATCACACTACAAGTGAACCTATCAACCTACTGGAACGTCCTACAAATCATTATTCGAAATTTAGTTAGTTGACAGCTATCCATGAAAAAGAATTAGGATACATGGTCTCGGTAGGATATATTACTTGTATAGGGCCTCCCATTGCCATGCCCGAGCGATCCCATGGCAAACTCGTAAAAGTATAGAAATGCTATTTTTTTTCTATCGCGCTTTCTCTCATTCGATCTCGCTGCAATTCCGCGGGCTTCACGATTTGAAGAGTAAAATGAGATCCTTCTATTTTTCTGTTCGTGACAAAATCTATATCAAAAAGACCCGTTTAAACGTTTTTTGCCGCGCTCTTCCGATATTCTGGTACAGACATTTTTGACGTCGGATCGTTCATCAAAATTTGAAATTAATTTTTGTGGATCTCGGCTTGAATGGTAAAAATGGCAGGCCCATATCGTTCGATACGTGCGGTAACCATTGATTCGTGCCAATAACTTCCATAGGCTGCTAGTATCCGTTGAACGACACGGTCCGATAGTTAAAATGCCGTTAATACTCCATTACGCCAGTGTTAGTAGTTTCTATTTCAATCAGTGAAATAGACTGATGTGCATCGAATATACGAGTATTACTATGCGCCATTTTTGCTTCAGTATCAGTGGCGGATGTTAAGAGATTTCAGTAGAATGATTCACCGTGTGGGTGCAGTGCCGATCTGAGATCGAATCCTCGACAGGGTATAATCGTTTATTCATGTATAACTGAGAGGAGCTAAAGCCGTAGTGGTGTAATCCCTTTTTCTCATTTTGTTTTACTCTTTATAATTAACCGAAAATTGGAAGATTTCACTACAATTATCCTGTTTGTATCAATGCGTTTTAAAAACTTGCGCTGCTTTCTGGTGGTAATATAAAAAAATTAAGAACTCACAGTACTTCTTATTTTCTTTTCATACTTTGACATGCTGGATTGAATTTTTTAACTTGGATATAAAAAAAAGTCGAGAAATTGGATTCATCATACTAGATAAATAATAGATTGTGTCCTGAGGTCTGTGGGCTCGATACCCGTTCAGGGTGGAATTTCATTTTTTTTTTATGAACACGGTGCGGATTGTTTGCCGTGATGAATCATGCGAAAGGAAGTCTCCTTTCGCATGATTCATCCTTATTCGTCATTATACGATTCGCCTTATACGTCAAACGTAACGGTACACTTGACACCTTAGATCCTACTTACATGTATTTACTGAGAAGAGCTGTTACAATATTTCAATTGATTTTTTTAACGCGGTAAAAAAATAAACTAAAAAACTTTATATTTCTTGTGATTTGTTCAAAATATATAAACAGTTTTGTTGGGGAAATTTTACTTCGCTCTATTCCTGTCGACTTATGGTGGGGGCTTTGCAAAATTTGTCCTTTTTTTCGTTATCACTTTCGATGACCTCGAAGCCTCCAGTCTACGGATAGCTCTTTCGAATTTATATTTTTTTCCTCTTGTCCCCTGTCAATATGTTTCAATTTCTGAAACACTTTCTTTTTTATTCGCTTTCGCATGCATATATACTCGAATATAAATGTCGCTATGAAATCGCGTGAACTTTTATCGAAACTATATCGTCGATGTACTCGCGTATAAACATAAAAAGACAAAGAAATGACATAACGAAAACGATGCAATTTTCTTGCAGGCTCATACTCTCTCGATACAATTTTGCTGAGCGTTCCATTTTCTCTAGCCTACGTGCCTGTAACTGTGTAGATTGGAGATTTCTGTGACCAAAAGTCATCACCGAAAATAGGAAGGGAGGAGGGACGGTTACATATGCAGGACGGGTGACGTATTTCTCGAGTAGTTTCACGTGACGTCATTGAGACTGCTTGTTCTCTAAATTTCTGTGGCCCATTTACCGGAATATATCCTCCTAACGCCACGTATCCAAGTCACATTTGTGATGCAATGCTGCGGGCATACATGGTGACTTCAACGACATTTTTTCTATTGTATGATAAGGAAGTTTACCTACATATTTATCTCGAATTTCCCTAGGGGGCGAAATTGCAATTTGGAATTTGGCTTAACCTAGGCGTCTGGCCTAGGTATGTATCTTTATCGAGTTCCAGAAAACGTACTATTATGGGTCTCACGGATTATTTCCGGTACTGTTTTTTGAGGAGGTCTATCTACGTATTCGTCTCAAAGTTCTCCAGAGGGTGGGCATGGCAATTTGGAATTTAGCCTAGGCGTCTAACATGGATAAGGGTCTTTAACGTGTTCCCGACAACGTACAGGCATGGGTCCCACGTATTTTTTTCTGTGCTATGTAATAACGATATTTACCTACGTATTCGTCTCAAAGCTCCGCAGGGGACGACAACGCAATTTGAAATTTGGCCTAGGCGTTTTCAACGTGTGCCTGACAACGTACAGGCTTGGGTCCCTCAACTGATTATTTTCTTTTCAAAGAAGGAACGAAATTTTTGTCACCCGAAAATTCCCGGAATTGTTTGTCGGGAATTGAACCCGTATCACTTGTATGTAAGTCGAGAACACTATTCACTATGCAACCGATTGCGCGGCACAACCGGTCGTTGATTACGGATTTTCAAGAATCGATCCACGCTGAACTTCAATTGTGATAAATGGTGCCCCGTTCGTACGCCATTGTTTTCAGCATTCGTTCTATTTATGAAAATGCTGAAGCAATATCCGTATCGTAAGGTAGCCGGTCTCAGAAGGTAGCAGCGCACTATCGAGTTTCGATTGGTACAAGTGGTTTCTGGGAATGCTCTCCGCAGAATGAGAAACGTAGCATTCTCGAATTTTGGGTTTTCTTTTTCGTCTGACGGATAATCTATAGTGACAGATTTCCAAGTAGGATCCCATGGGAAGTGACGTTCGATTAAATTACTCGAGTTCAATTTCTGACATTTTCATTTCAATACCTGTCGTCCTCCAATGTTGCTCTACCGCTGTTCGTCGACAGTAAATAGTGCGTCGGTGTCAATAACACTCGGAAGGGGGGAGGCTTCTAGGTTCGAATCCCTGTTTGGGCAATCTTTTGTGCAATTACGATTGTGGTAAACTTCAATGACAGCGGAAACTACAGCCTGTCTACCGCAAAAAAAATAACCATTTAAAAGCGCTTTCCGAATTTTTTATGATGTTTTTACCGCTTTCATATCTAGTTCAAATATACGTACGATTAGAGTGATTAAGTCGTTTTCTTCTAGACCCTCGTTTCCCAAACCGGGCTCCGCGGCCACCCCCGGAAATTGTATGATATGGGGCTCCGCCATTAAAATCAGTGGCCTCTAAGGGGCTCTACCATTGAAACTGGTTGGCTGAATAGAAGAATCAATTGTTCTTTAAATAAAGGAGCTGCGCGTAAAAGCAGTGCGTGTGGGCGTCATTACAAAGTGGTAGATCAAAAGCCTATGGTTTGGCGATCCCTGGTTCGATTCCCGGTCAGGCTATCGTTTATTCGATCCCGAGGCACTGGTGAAAATACACCCCTCAACAAAATACTCAAACGTTTATTAGGACACATAATCTTAATATTATTGGGGTATTGAATTTCCTGCCGTGATAGTCACGACAAGAAAATAAAAACAAACTCGTTTGATCATGATTATAAATTTGAACATGATACTTTTTTTTCTCGGATAAAATTTAATATACGCCACTGCAATAATTTCTGCTAACGTTTTGTAATATCTAAATCCGGGGCTGCTTTCGGATACACATTGTAATTATAACTGTAAACTTTTATTTTCGTTCACACTTGACATTTAGTCAACATTGCACAGCCTGAGACAGTGCCATGTTGACTAAATGTCGCGTGTCCCGAAGGATAACAATGAATTTCGTTTGTCCTCCGCCGTATTCTGCCCCCCTCCAGTTTCTTTACTCCTCATTTCCCCCCCCCCGCCCGTAACTATATCCTTGACCAACCCCCGCGGGAC
>JAUJYS010004310.1:0-12116 GCA_033995665.1 Melogona broelemanni | reverse complement strand
CAATGATCAACGAAAAGTCGATTCACCACGCGGTCACAATTAGATTTTTTGCGCGTGGCGAATCGACTTTTCGTTGATCATTGCGCCCCATTGAGTTGTTGTTTGCAAATGCCGCCGCTACATAAAATAATACTCTACCATTATTTATAAAAAAAAAGAGTTCGCCAGACTATGTTCGTCTTTATTTCGGCGCTGTACCGAACCACGTTCCTTTTTTGTATATACCTTATATGCCAAAACAAAAACAAAAATCAAATTAATAAACAATTCTGTGTTCTAGGAATTTGCTCCTTTAAGGTGTGCCCACCGTTTCGTAACGGTTGAGTCAAGAACGGAAGGAACATCATCTGCAACAGACGCAACGCTGAAATTTTAATCACTAGAATGCCGAAATTTTTGTAATGCTTACCAAACTGTAACTATAAGTAGTATTGCCAACGCACGAATGAACTTAAAAAAATAAAATTCAAGAACCAGAATAAAATGTGCAAATAATTTATTTCATTTCAATGATTTTTACATATCAGTAGCAACACTTACTCCCATACAAATATAGTAACACATGGTCTAACATGTTCCTCAAAAAATCAATTGCGATAAAATACAAATGCTGGCCGGATCATTTGCAGCCACGATCAGTTAACACATTCCTGCCGTTTTTCCTAGACACCCAAAGTTAGCTTAATTTAGACGATGGATTCTTACAAAAAAATAATTACACCTATTTATTTCACATCCATATCCTAATCTAGTGGTACATCAATTCCCACAAAGAATACCATCGCCTATGAGCATAATGTAAACGTAGACAAATTGATTGATAAATTTAAATATACAAACTTAAAATTAAGTGGTGATGTGCTGCAATATTTATCAAGAACCAATGCACGAATCACCACTTCTCGCATAAACCAATTTAACCTTAACAAGCCACGAAAGTAGTTTTAACTAAACTACACTCTCTAAAAATTAACACAATCCACACAAAACGCCGATAAATGAGACTTGGGAAAGATTGATTGTAACGGTGTCAATTTAAATATATATCTCAATTGATCAATCGTTTTAAACGTTCTTCAATCAATTAAACATATTATTGTACACATTCACTTCACAATATCTTACATTCGCTAATACACTGTACCGGGAGCTAATTTTATAAATATTATTATATACAGGAACTGTATTATGTACACACAACGCAAAACTAAAATTAATTTATGCCCAACAAGTACATCTATTCCACAAAAGGAATATGCTCACCATTGAATAAAAGGTTAAAGTGCGATTACAACCATAAACCAAGTGTTGGCGAATTTAAGGAACAGAAACAACAAGATTCTCGAAAATATTGGAGAGAGCAGGATTGCGCCCGAGAATGTAGGCGACAGTATGGTATAAATATAAAGCTCCGTTAAGTGGCACATTAACTCAAAATTGCGTTAAACGTCATCCAACCAGAACTACTTTTTCAATGTTGTCCTAATATAAAAAGTATATTATTACGTTTGTGGCTAAGACCCCATCAAATATCATTGCTACAAACTTCACTGGGCTCGGTCTAAAAAAATATTTGCAGTTTTAAAATTGCCCCACGAGTTTGAGTGGATGATAGGACAGATAATTATTGGTAAACCAATATTAGTACTGCAATTATTTGATTTCAACTACATTTGCATAGTTTAGAAAAACTTCACAAGTCGGTTGAACATCTCCTTCTAGCAATAAAAGCACTGGAAAAAGAGTTTTCGTTTACAAAATGACAATTAGAAATGGAGAACAGTTTAGGTATGGAAAGTGACGAAGTCAAGTGCTATAGTTATAGGACCACTTCATTCGGCAAGTTAAAAATCTCGTATATTTTTGATACATGGGGCTAGTCTATAACCGTGCACAGATCTAGGTGCAGAGTCGCTAGTTATGTTATCCACCCATTGGCTTGAGCTGCAGACAACAGTGAGCAGAACACATGATCAACCAGATTTGGAACCGGTTATGGACGGTTCTATTGCGTGTATAGCGATCAAGAGTGGATTATATAAAACCAATCTATTATTTTTTCGAACGAATCATTACTGCCAAAGCATTAATGTGGACATAGCAAATTCTGTATAATTTTCATATTACAAATTAGCAGTGGCCGTATAACTGTAGCAAAGGAAAATGGAATGTTGGTGAATGAAGGGGGGGGGGAAACAACCTTGTTGTCTAGGACGGGACGTTACTAGACGTTGCAAGGTCTGAAATGTTAATACTTTTTTGTAGGGAGAAACGTGAAACTGTAAATGTCCTGTGTAAATACGCCTATGGCATTTAATCGAGGCACTTTTTTAAATTACACTTAGCTTATTTATATAGCTGAATAGGATCCCCGTTTATTGAGAAAATCCATTCCACATTGAAACAAATATGGCTACTAGAAAATTTACGCTACACTAGTTATTTATATTTGTAATGCAAGTTATGAATTTCATTGAAAAAAATAAAGCAGTATTACGTCGGATTCATTGAACCTGGATTTTCAAGAAAACTCAAAACCCCTTAAAATGTTTCGTACAAAAATGATATTTCATGATTCAAGTTTTCTAAGCAACAAAACAGACTCTGGTAAATAAGATTCTCTCGTCAAAAAATTATTTTGTTTTAACTATAACTACTTTTCAGCTGCAATCAAAATACAATCCACAAACTATATTTTTGAACCACTTCAAACTTCTTGATCCCAAATTGAAATTTTAAATACTCTGTAGCGGGTCTCAAACATAAATTTACTCAGTCAACTGCAAAAACGCCAAAACAATTTTGTTGCTCGAGTGTGCCAGCCCTGCGGTGATAAGAGTCCAAAGTCAACACAATTAAAACTATAATTTTTATCACATGACCTATACTAAATAAATAAAATATCCTGAATGACTTCGAACATATAGTAGTACTAATAGCAGCTCACAAGAAACTCTTTCAAAGAAATATGCCCGGTTTCCTAGCCTCGTCTGCATATGATTAATGCTGAGCTTCCTCATTCCCTCATTTAAATTCTAAACAGTGGTGAAATATAATTATATAAAAAAAAACAATACATATCGCATTGTCACGATTCTAAAAAAAAATGAAAATTACCAAGTCGACCACGAATCTATATTACACCCATTTTTGAGGCCGTCACATTTTCACAAACGTTGAATATGTACATTTATACAGACCTCACAAAAGACCACCACAAGTGAATTCAGAACTAGGCGGATTGGGGAAGAAATAAAGAATAAAAAAGAAGGGGAGACGAGGAGAGGGGGATAATAAATCACAGATAAAAATAACTAAAATATGCTGCAAATCCCAGCCACCGATTTACTTATCGGATTTTTTTTTACGCCGCCGAAGCAGAGTTCACGCTCGCTACAACTCCAGTAGTTCGTCGTCACTTCCGTCGCTGAGGGAAATTCGCCTCGTGCTTCGTTGAGCGAGCAGCGCCGTGCCCTCATTGTCGGCATCGTCTGTGGCAAGCTTGTTTAATTTAAGGAGTGGGAGAAAAACAAGGCTAATGTTAGGATTTAGTTTAGTTCAGAACAACACGAAGGTCTCAGAGATTAGCATTCACATCAATTTCACAAATTATCAACTCAATGAATAATAAATATTCTAGAAACGCAAAAATAAACTGACATATTGATAAAATGTTGCTTTGGGCGCGTTATATTTTAATGCACTACAAAACAAATATTGCCTAACTGCAGTCGATTAGAGGAATAACTTGATATAATCGCAACCTCTACTGAGATGCCCAGTAGTCAAAATTAAGTTAATCAGAAAAAAAAAGGTCGAAAGTTTTTTAAGTACGTAATTATTATACACAAAACAGAAGATCCCCAAATAAAACATAGAATAAATCATTATGTAAAAAAAAACAATCTAAACTGTTTTTCTACCAATCCGTTGACAAGAATTGGCATCACCAGGTCAATATTCAAGATGAAATTTACCAATATTCGTTAAAATATCGATTTAACACGTGTGTCAGTTAATAGCAAACCAAGCAGTAAAAATAAACCAGATCAAACATTAACGCACAAGTGAATAAACACACTTGACCGTTTGTTCACGGATAGCAAAATTACTACCGCTTACTTACCACCGACATCTACGGTAATACAAAAGTGAAAAAACCAATTTCAGCATTATTTAAAAAGTTTCATCATAGTACGCCAAAAACAAAAGTGTTGCTGAACGCTAACGTCACCTCGAGGCTGACAGGAAAATAGTAACCTACCATTATTATATTGCATTGCGTCTGCCAAAAAAAGCAAGGGATAAATTTGAATAAAAATGTTAATGCCAATATTGCGCAACATTATTTTTTGCAGGGACCCTAATGCAAAATAAATACACAACCCCTAATAAAAATGAAAACATGAACTGAAAAATCCAAAGGTAAAAAATCAATTCGAACAAGTGACGTGTCCACCACGAGATAAAATATTTACATCTAAAACTTTCGCAAACATATTTTGAGATTTGTTTCTTGTTAGTTTTCCGACTATCTGAGGGATACCGGTAGTGTAAAACTTTAAATGCGATTACATTGATGATTCCACACATACGCCAGAAATTTATTCATAATTTCCTCACGAACAATTAAAAAAAGTGCCCGTAGAAAGAAACATTCATACTGCTTTAGATTTTCGATTCCATGCCGCTCTCAAAAAAAAATGCAAAGATGAAACAGTCATATAATATTATGGTCAAAGTAGCCAGTGTTAAGTTTGTTCCTATTAAAGAGAAACCCGTTCCATTTCCCATTCCTCCTATGACAAAAGGAACCAATTCCGTTAAAGTTCCTACAGAAATTAAAATAAACCTGGCCGTTTCTAGTTCCTTTTTGAAAGAAACCTGGAACTTTTCCGTTCGTTCGATTAAAAAATATTAAAAAAAATATGCAGAGTGGTCAATTTTTAGCAAATGCTATTTCATGCTGTACAACTGTTCGGCTGTCGACCGAGTTTGAAAAATTGTACTCTTAGAAAATTGAAAGTTATGGCAAAAGGAACAATGCAAACCGAAAAAGAACCTCCGTTTTAGTCCCTAAAAAAATTAAGTAGACCGTTCCTAACGTTCCTTTCTAGGAAAATGAACATAGGCGTTCCTTAATTCCTCTAAAAAGGAACCAGTTCTTAGGAACGTAACTTTTCCGTTCCGTTCCCACCCAACACTGAACGTAGCACTGTTTATCTAAATGAACGTAGGTCAGTAAAACAAAAAGGAATTTAGAAATTAATTTCAAGTGAGTTCCGACACAAAATCATCGTCCGTTTCCCAGTCACCGATCGGAGTACTTACTGCAGAATATCTAAAGGTGGGGATTTGCCTCTTCCTCAGTAAGTCGTGCAAACGAGATGCTACTGTGGCCCTGTCGGTTGGACGTCAACGACGAGGACACAGTCGACAGCGGTTCACAGGAAAGGAAAAAACAAAGACTGGAAACATTGTAGAGAACAACCAGAGAATGAGATTACAAACCCTGGGACACGGAAAGCGCGCACACACTCACAGCCAACATCGACACGAACTTGACGCCGGGCGTTGCAAATGAGGTTGCGCTAAACTCCATTTTGATTCGTAAAAAAAATGAATATATGTATACACGGCAAACTTTTTTGCAAGATGCAATACACCATGATGCTGCTGCTGCTGTGTCGATCGCTTTGCTTAAAATATTTGGTTAGCCAGCCCACGTTCAAAGTTGGTTATTTTCGTTCCATTATAACGTGACGGCGATGATGTGCAAGAGAGTCGCTAGAGGGAACTAGTAATTAAAAGACGGTTAGTGAGAAGAATGAAGAGGGTGAGCGAATGCATAGTGCGGATCACGCGCGAAAATATTAAATAGTTTGCGTCCTTTGTCGAGATCTCGCATTAAAGTGATCATTTAGCGCGAGAAAGGTTGTCGAAAGCATAAATTTATACCGGTATAATTCACTAGTGCAATTGGAAATTAATTGGCAGGGAATAAGCAATTTGGCATTCTCAAACTACCGTGACCCAAGGTTTGCATAGTTATTGAGAAGAAAAAAATGTTACATCCAATTTAATTCGTAGAACAAGAACAAGAGAGGACTTTAAATCGCCTTGGGGTTTACATCATCAATTTACTTTTGGTTTTTTTGTAAAGATGTTTAAATTGTTAGCATATCAATCGATTAAATATGATGCGAACTGTACGTATTCAATGAAAACACAAGCAAAGAGATTAAAAAATTGGAAGGCAAGGACGTAACATCGATCGAGAAACCACAATCGAACGCAAAATGCAAGCATGCATCTGAATCAAGCCGAGCACTTAGGATTAATCACATTAATCACTCCCACGTTACAGAAGATATTAATAAAGAACACCACATAGTATGTAGACTCTACAGCAATTTGAAGAATGAATATTAATCTCATTTAGTTAATTGTCATAGCATTTAGAAGAACGGGCTAGACAGCGGACATGCGAAGCAACAAGCAGAGATTCGAGATGGAAGATTAGGCAAACGCTTCACGATAAACGTCAAAAACACGAATTTGAGTAAAAAAAAATTAAAATCAAATATTAAAAAGAAAATAATAAAACTCGAGCGCATCAGCCAACAGGCAACAGCCAACAACAGCAGCACACATTCTCGTGCCCCCTCTCTCTCTCTCTCCTCGACCGGTCGCCTTACCGTCGCTCTCGCTTGCGGAACACCAGGAACACGATGACCGCCACCACCACGATCAACACGGAGATGCCGATGGCAATGCCCACATTGGACGAGCCCGCGGCGTGTGTCGGCACCGCGGCTTGCCTGAGATAAATTGGGGGGGAAAAAAACATTGGACGACGTGTCTCAAATTAAACTGCAACGGGAGCACGTGAAGAAAAATACAATTGATTTACTCACTGGGACAACGAGATCAGATCGCACACGTATGAATTCTCCCAGTTGAAAACGTAAACGCAGTCCACCGATTCGTAAGCAATAACTGGTAGACCCTGTAATGAAAAATAAAAATTATAGTACTCCCACATATTTTTTATTCATGGAGATTCTGCACCCTTCGTGTTGCTGTGGCAATATGTGAGGGACACATTTTCACCAGTACCCCAGGACTGAATAAACGAGAGCCTGCGCCGGGAATCGAACCAGAGACCATCCGCATCGCAGTCGGCCGTAATACCGACTGGGCCAGACGGGTCGTACACCCGTTTTAACATTTTAACATAATTTAATTGCATATTGTCATATAGCGAAAACCAACCACAAGAAATGTTTCTGTTAACACTGACCAGGCGAAAATGTGCGCTTCCCAAATTGCCTTAACAACAGGAGGTGTACAGAATCTCCTGTATTTAAGACACTGCAGTGATTGGAAAGGAAAGATAGTTCGGGTCTTACCACGCCAGCCGAAGGAGCGCACTGCATGATGAAACGCGAGCTGACATTCCTCAGCGAATTTCTGCCACACACGTTGTCAGACTCCAAAATGACTTGCAACTCAGAACCTGAAATTTAATTACAAATATTATGAACAAAGAGTAAATACCACCGAAAAACAATAAAATAAAGTGTACAAAAACAAACAACTCAGCTAAACATAAAATTATGTGACAACAAATATTAAATTGATTACACTTGGTAATTTACCTTCAGCAAATAGCTTCTTTCGGTTGGCGCTGCCCAGGTTGCGTTGGAAATTCATGTCGCCGGATCGAGTCTGGCAGACGGACGAACCGGCGCATTTGCTGTTCAGCCTGTAGTTCATCAAACCGTTCAAGTTGATCTCGTAAACGTAATGGTCGTGTTCGCGTTCTTCGGATATACTTGCGGTGCTGCCACACAGAAATACAAAGCATTACAATCCATGAACAACCTTTTGTTAAACAGGATCGGCAAAACGATGCCAGTGTCCAGTGCTTCCAATTTTACAAGAATATTTACAAAAATGTCTTAAAAGTTGAAACAACAATTTTGAAATGGTTCACGGAGGCATTACCTTTCCAATAATGGAGTTAAATCGACGGACAAGCCCAGGGCGGAATCTTCAACTTTTCCATTCTGCTGGAGAATTTCGATTTTTCTGAACAAAACATAACACAAACGAAAGATTAGTACAATACTGTACACGAAATCTTAATTAAAAAAAATATCACAATATTATTGTATACCTCAACTCTCCACAAGCAAGAGGGGTTGTCCATTCGAAAGTAAATGTGCAGTTGGAATAGTTTCCTCTGTGGACGAAACGAAAGATAATTTTTTTTAATGACCTCCGTTAAACAAATGAAAACTTAATGAAATTCAAAATCCCAAACAGCGACGTTGGCTCATACCTCTTCACCAGTTTGGGATTGCCGGCGACGCCGCACACGAAATGAATTTCGGTATAGGTCGGGCTCGCCGTCCGTTGGTCCAAAACGCAGGCGTTGGTTGGTGTAGAATACTTGAGAATAAGAGATTTGTTGTCGGCTGAAATAATGCAAAAAAATGCAGTTTTAATAAACTAAGTCATGTGCACTATAAAATTCAGTCAACGGAGTAGATTGCTTTACAAACTAGCCTGCTATTAACAAAACTGGTAGCTAGTATGATGCGGATTGAAGCAAAAAAAAAAAAACAAAAGCAAATAAATAAAGAAAGAAAAAAACGCCTAGCCCAGTCGGTATTGCAACTGACTGCGGTGCGGGCGGTCCCGGGTTCGATTCCCGGCGCAGGCACACGTTTATTCGATCCTGGGATACTGATGAAAATGTGCCCCTCACATAATGCCACAGCGACACGAGGGGTACAGAATCTCCTGTAGTGCTATTCACTACAGTGATCAAGAATAAAAATATATAATAAATTAAATATGAAAAAACACGTTAAAAAAATATTGAGACCGAAATAAAATCAAATGAGATCAGCTTTACTTTACCGGACATGACAAGTTCCTGTGACTCGGTAGCACCGATGGACTTGACCTTCCCGCTGGACGATTTCCAGCACACCGAGCTGCCGATCGGGCACCTCGGATCGTTCTCGCCAGCCAGACCGTTACAGATGTTTATCCAAAACCTGGAATGGCAAATCAATTACGGATCACTATATGGTGGCATGGCACAGTTTGAAATGCATTTTATTTTAATAGATAAAAATCCACATTGCCATAGCGACACGAGGGGTACAATAACCTCCTGTAGTGCTATTCACTACAGTGATCCCGAATAATAAAAAAAAGGTAGACTCACTTCTCATCTCTCGACTCGTCGATCGTCCAACTGTGACTGTGGCTGGACAGTAGGCGCAGATCATACAGCCTTCCCTGGTGCATGACCGCGCAGCGGTTGGTCAATTTCGGACAGGCTATCGACGTTTTCCAGAGAAACACGGCGTGGCATTCTGAATTCTACGGAAAAAAAAAATCAATACATTAGCGATATGTTTTCACAGTCATTTCGATTGATTCCTTTAGAAACTGCTAAACAAAACTATGTTGGATATGTGAGAATTATGAATTTTCCGACAGTTTCATGAACCTTTTTGCCAACTGAAATTCGTGGATAACTGCAACCGATACACACTAAACATGAAAGACACTTCACGTTGAAGTTGCAATGATCAAGACAAACTTAACCATCGATCCAATGTAATAAAAAATACCACAAGATCCAAAAAAAAAAAAATATCCAACGCAAAAAAAGGGGCTGTACCGGAAGTAAGGTCGCAAAGTATGATACGTCGTGGAGCCCGCGCAAAGTGCGTTGTCGGCTATACGTTTTGAGCAGTTTGAAGATCATGGTAATCTTGTCAAATATTCCCGCAGTTTTATTATTACCATTTAAGAACAATCTTCCGTCCCATTAAATATTCACTTACTTATCATTGTCTTCGATATTTATTTTTTGGGGCGTTCGTTTTTGTTTGCCGTAATTTGTCCCTAACCAATGACGCCACTTTTGATTCATCAAAATTTCAGATTCTAACCTTGTACCCCACGACCATAGACGTATCATACGTGATGATGCACTTCCGTTTCATCAAGATTCCACAACAGTGCCTCATACCCGTGACCAAAGATTTATCATACGTCAGAATAATTGTTACCAGCTGCATTGCAGTCGCTTTCAAAAATATTATATACCAGCAATAAGCCTGAAACGCGTCCAATAAAAAAAAAAAAAAGCCACCGCAACCCGGGATTTTAATTTCTTTTCAGATTAGCCCGTGACCAGTCAACAAATCACAATTGACCGTTCCTCTAAAGATAAATTTATTCTTTGTTTAAGCATAATTTGATCAAGTGGACTCGGGCCACCCAGTTCCGATAAAAAGGCCACTCCCTTTACCGAGAAATCGGCAGCGAAATTATATGTAACATTGGCGAAGGTCCACTAAGACACTAAAACTTCGAAACTGAGTCAACCCCCAATTTTATTAGCCTCGTGGGGCTACGCATCAAGGAGTGGGCAGAGAGTTTCAACTCAGCTCCACACGCCGTAAGGCAACAACGGTTATTTTTTATAGAGTCTCTTTCGTAAAAATGGAAAAGTGTATTCCATTTTTTTCGACCAGGGGTACGTCGTGGATCCCCCTTCCCTCCACTCCTCCCCAACATTCGAAAAAACTAAGGGTGGGTCCAGACTTGTATCAAGTACGCCAAATAACACGTGGATCGAATCGGAGCTGTTCCCGCCAAGAGTCGATATTTGTCAGATACATCAACGGGATGATACGTGATACAGATACGGACAATGTGGACGGGCAGTATCTTTCCCGCGATCACTGTAGGTAACGCGTCCTTCCCCTTTCAACGATCCTTTCAACACAATCCTTCATCAGTTTTTGTTATATTTATACTGCGAATATGGAGGCAGAGTGGTCGAAAGAAAAAGTCCAGGAACTTCTCAGTATTTATCAACATTACATTACTTTTGTACTTTGCGCATGTACTTCGGGATGGGGATTTCAAAGATGCACGAACATGTACTTGAGCAGCCATATTGGCCCCAGTTTTATACTGCGCAGGCCAATACTGGAAAACTAAAGATACGTAAAAATGACACACGCATTTGATACAGAACCAGATATCCTCTAGTTGCTCATCCGTTTCAAGATCGCGAACATGATACGCGGAGTTAATACTAGTCTGGACAAACCTTAAGACGACTACGTCAGCCAGGAACCTAAATAGCGCCTGATTGCAACCTACTCCGTCTAATTACTCGTCAACAGCACACACACATAGCAATCACTCTCGCTAAACTTCGCACAGGTAAGCCCGTCGGTGAAGGTTGAGTTCAGGCAGTTTTGCGCCGTGCTACCTTCAACAACGTGGCTGGCTGTTTCCGAACGTTCTTCGGAAAATGTGAGCCAAGGACGCGAGAGAATAGACAATTGAATAACAATCGTGCGCAAGTTCTTACACGGCTATAATATACGACAGCCCAACCGTAAAACCATAATATTAGAAGAGCAATAGCAGATCAGCAAAAGTGTTGGCGTTGAGAACCAAACAACAACAGCGCACCCAATGTTTTTATTTGGATGAATTGTCATTGATTATAATGATAATATCAACTCAATGGTTCTTTTACAAACCACAGGCAATTGGTGTATTGCTCGTGCGATATGATGACAATGTAGATGGCGCCACGATTTTCAGTCTGGTGTCAAGGCGATCATGTGATGCCGTGCCGTTTCTTACTGAGATTGGCCAATCGTCACTTATAAAAACCTTTCTTAAAATCCATTAGAGCAACATTTTATTTAAAAATGGAATAACAAAGCATAACGAGATCGTGAACGCGCCTCTTCCAGTTATTCTACTATCAGCGATGCGATGCATTAACGAAAAATAATTGGCCTGACGGGGTACACGGTACTTTCTCTGTTTCTTCGAATAAAACATATTAAAAAAAATATGCCAAGTTGCCTGATGCTCACAAAAATGTGATTACGATCATGATAACGCCAAATGGAGATTTGCGGGAACTGGTCTAATATAAAGATCTGATACTAATCTTGAAATATTAAATCACATGTATACCGTCAAATTCTGTTCATTACCCGCGGACGAACACCCGGTTATTAGTGAGTTCGATCCGCGAACTTCTGATGTGC
>JAUJYS010004309.1:0-12117 GCA_033995665.1 Melogona broelemanni | reverse complement strand
AACGAAAGCCTGCGCCGGGAATCGAACCCGGGACCGTCGGCTTCGTAGCATGTCCCCATACCCACTGAGCCGTCGGTCTTCGGGGCGGGAGAACCCGGAGTCGATTCCCGGCGCAAGCTCTCCCTTATTCAATACTGGTGAAAACTTGCCCCTCACACTTTGTCTGAGCAACATGTACAAAATCTCATGTAGTGATATTCACTCAGTGAGAGGAATATCCTCATTAATACCAAGCAAAAAACTCAAATTTGATAGTGACAGTGGAATAGACAACATAAATTAATTTCCGTCAGCGTTGATCAATCAACTATTCATCAATCAATCAAAAAATCGAACTCACGAGTTCCGCTTATCACAAGTTGGCGATATTCACTACAGTGAGGGGAATTTCCCCAATAAAAAAATAACAAAGTGGCTACTGAGATTAGATCTTTTGAAGTTGGATTTGGTGTTGGGCCATTCCCTCCCCAATGTTTACCTTCGGAGAAACTGGCCACAATCAATTTCGCCTTGTCGTCGCACCGCATCACGTCCAGGTCGGTAAAGGAGGGCTTCCGGCGCAGCACCCGCAGCAACCGGACCGGCTGCTTTTTGCTGCCTGACGTCAGACCCGGCAGACACACCTCGCGCAGGTCACGCAGGGGGAAGAACGTACACATGGGCATGACGGCGGTCAACCAGACCAGCAAATCAAAAGTTTAATCCTTAAGCGAATAGAAAACTAATTTTTGGAGCGCGCACCTTAAGTTCAGGACACCGGAAGCTGTCCACTCGCCACCGGAAACGGAACTGCCGCCGCACAACAATGGCCACCGCACCAAAAGGCGGGCATTAGGCAAATAAAAATCCAAGATTGAAGGAAACGCCGATAAAGTTTAAACCACGTTGAACAGTTCGAACACTAAATAACTCGTGGTTTTTGATGGACCAATCGATTTGTGTTGCGGTAATCCCGAGTTCGATTCCAGGAGACAGCAGAATTATACGTATAGCCACGCTTATTGACTACTACACTGACGTAGTTTTAACTATCAACATTAAAGAAGGGGAACAACTGTCGGTAATTCGATCCCGGGATAAAGGTGACAAAGAGTATCACACCCCTCTAATGTGAATGGAGCCACAAATTGAAGAAAGTCGTGAACGAATCGCGAGATCAATTATTAATTTGACAACGCCACCCTTGAATTCAACAGTACCGGCGGGATAGCGAGACGATAGCGAGCAACTTTAAAAAAATAGCGCGTGGAATATTGACACAACCGAACGCATCCAGGCACAAATAAAACCAGAACGGAATCATACTGTTGCGCCACCAATTTGGAGATAATCGCCGATTTTCGACCTTAAAAACCGAACACAAACAAATCACACGCGATGATTGGCCTACATGCTAACCAACTTTAAAAAAAACGTCATCGACTGAATATCAGAGAGCATTGAAGCTCAGGCGCCCTGGACAACGCGGAACACCACCACCAATCTGCGTAAAACTGTTCTCGTCCTCGGATGAACTCTCAAGGAGCAGAGGGTGCTCAGCCACACCCACCCCAGCAAAACCGGGACGAGGAAAACCGAAAAACACACCAACTTTTGGCCGCGCGTGTGTAAATATAGGTCCTGGGTTTGTTGGTAAGTGTGTGTACATAAACAAGTTTGCATACACAGGGAGAAGAGTATAAAAAAAATCTCCTTCAAGACTGGTAACTGAATAAGGGGTGGTGATGGGTGGTGGGGGTTAAAACGGGGTTGGGGGTAAGAGAGAGCACCAACACCGGTGGGCTCCTTCACCCGGTCTCCCCAAACATGGCCAGGGCTGAAGATGATCAGGAAACAGCGGGAAAGAATTCGTTTTTGGTTCGTGGGGATGCGCGCAGCACTGGAAAATACGCGTAAGTTTTTAGTAGAACCGGGTTCCCGTCTCGAAAAAATACAATGTGGGTTCTTGTCGGTCGCTTGTGTCTCTCGATAGGTTTCGGCGGGGGTAAACTAATGACAACTCCTGCACTAAGGGAGGGGGGAACGGTGTATTGACTTGGGGAAACGAACTCGACTGGAGCGCGACTAACGGCAGACTGGATTATCATTTCACTTGTCTTTGACTTCAAAACAGCGTATGGGGTTTAGAAAACGGCAACAAAAGAGCGAAAGACGCTGGATCGGATGACAACCAAGCTGAAGACGATGAAATGAGCCTTTTAAATTATTTAACAAAGCACAAGTGCAGTAGTTACCGAGAATGTTACGTCCGTGATCGCGGGTTCAATTCCCGTCCGAGATCAACGGAATGAGGGACAAACAAAAAGCGTTGTTTGAACAATTTGATAATAAAAAAAATGTTTCTGGCGAGAGAAATTCGCAGACGTGCCTCCTTTCGGAACGGAAGTAAAGCTGTGGGGCCCGTGCCTGTATGTTGTCAGGTACACGTTAAAGTTCCCGACTTAGGATGGAAGCTAGGCAGAGATTATCAAGTGGCCCTCTGGTGGGGACTTTGTGACGGAAAAAAAAGTTACAAGCCCAGAATAATGAAAAATATCTTTAATCTTTTATAAAATTGAACCAATAAAATAGGATTTTTGCAGTTCCCAGAAAAATTCAAAACCGTACCGTTTTTCAAAAAAGGTAGTAGGCAAAATAAACCCCAACGGTTCTTAACCTCGAACAGCAGTTACATATGGGACGGAACTACACGGCACAGGAGGTGGAAAGGAAGTGGCCCGGATCCCCCACCCCCTCACCCCGTACACACCCTAAAATAGCGCAAAAGAGGAAACCAGATCCCCCGGACTACGACCCGAAGTCCACTCCATTGAAACCAACACTCGACGTTCGTCCTCATCGACCAACACCGCTAGAGTGCGCCACTGTCTATGTGACAATCCGTGCTGGTGGCGCTTACGTGCAGAACACACGTGAGCCGGTAAATGGCGGTCAGAATTCGTGTGTGTATTTTTTTGCGGTCGGCGAGAGTTGAAAAACGGCGGTTACGCATGGCCAACTTCGAAGATCACTTCTATTTGCACAAAAAAATGAAAGGGAAGGATGTGCGCGTAATTATTATTGAGGCTGGGGGATGCTAGCCAATTTGGTGTGGAGGTTGGGGGAAAATGTGGTGGTTAAAACCATATTTTGGTTGGTTTTTCACTCGACTCCAAACATGAATTGACCCACGCTGAGAGAGAAAGGTTAACGACGGAGTCTGTGCCGTGAGCGCAACTGGGTTAGCAGGTTGAAGAAACCAGACAACAAAACCAGTGTTGGATAAGTTACTTTTAAAAAGGAACTCGTTCCCGTTCCTCGTTCCACCATAAAATAAAAAACGAGAACGTTCCTTTTATTTAAAAATGAACAAAAGAAAAATGAGTTCAGCGCTGCAGTCATTACATTTTTTAACGCAATTTTTCCAACTAATTGGATGACAAACAAATATAACCATATTCTTCGACTAATTTTCTTGTGAATTTTAAAAGGTTTTAGCCTTTTTAGTCGTAGAAAGAAGCAATCCTTCGCGGTTCATCAAGCGCGTGGCGATTTTTATTTGTATCTTATGGAAAGTCCTAAATCCTTGGACGTTCCTTGAAAAAAGGCAAGATTACGATGATTACGCAAGCGCTTACAGAAGCGGCGATCACATTTTTTTTTTTTATTCCGGATAAATGTAGTGAACAACACTACAGGAGGTTACTGTACCCCTCGCGTCGCTGCGGCGATATATGAGGGGCACATTCCAATACCACAGAATCGAATAAACGAAAGTCTGCGCCGGGAATCGAACCCGGGACCACCCGCTAGTAGTCTATGACCATAGCCACTAAACCACGGAGGCCACATTAATCAAAGTCTATTATAGGAACGTACATCCGTATATGGCCGAGAGGTAGCGTGCTCGCTTACCAACCAGCGGATCTGGGTTCGATTCCCAGCTCAGCAGATTGTTGGATTGGCTTGTGGTACTGCGCGGGGGAAGGCAACGGCAAATCACCTCTGTATTCTGCCAAGAAAAACGCAGGTGTCGGGGGATCGAGGGTCGGGGTCCGGAGTCCAAATAGGAACAACGACGTTCCAACGTTTCCCATAAAAGGAACGAATTCCTTGGAACCCAAGTGGTATAGTTTAGTTGAATAAAAATGTGAAAGTACGTCAATGGCTTTCCTTTGAAGGAAAAAAATCATTAAAATTATTTCTTAATATCCTTTCGTGCTTGGCACCTTAGTTCGAATCGGTCGAGCTTTTCTGAATCCTACCACGAGCGACAATACCTGTATTGCCCAGAATCTTAGCAAAATAAGAACTCAAGGAAGAAAACTACTTTCCGTCAATGAGGATTTCCTTTTTTTGTCGGGTCTCGGATATTTATTCGTCTAGAGCTCCACACCAAACCAACCCTCGTCCCTCAGGATATCTGAGCAGCCATTAATTCGAAATGGGATAGAGAACCTCGGGAGGAAGAAAAGAATCACCCCGTAGCGCCAGATTTGTAGAGGCCATCACTGTGGGCGAGGCCCCGAACCGATCGATAACGCTCCATTTTGTCTTATTTCGTTTTTCTTCTTGTCTTGAGAGGAACGCAATCTCGCAAAGTGGATGTGGACGGCCAAATATTATAACCGTCTGCTAAGCACTCGACACTCATTTCACATATGGCACAGAAAGTCGTCTGGTCTTCCCAGTGACAATATTATGAATGCTTCGGGGGCATTAACTACAGGGGGTTGGGCAAAATAATGGAAACAGCTCTATTAGTGCACCATGAATTTGAACTATCCCTAACTCATGCGTCGTGATTTGGAAATCCCATTTTTTTTGTCAATCACAAAGTTATCAACGACACTGTAGCTAAAACACAAAATGTACATTTACCCACCACGAATGGCCACAAGTATGGGCCATAACATCATCCGTGAAATAGGTTCATATACGGCAAGAAAATAAGTCCGGTCCTGTCCTGGATCTCTTATCATTTATTTTTTTTACACTGTAGCTCTCCCATTAACTCCGCAAATCTGGATACAGACGGCCACCACAAGGTGCGCATAAACAACTCTGCTTTTTTTTTTGGAGTCCATCATGAGGTCTGAAATTTCGCTTCACACGATCAGGAAAATTAATTTTAAAAACATCAAGTGTTAAAAAAATTGTAGTCAGCAATATAAACTTTAGTGATCGACAAAAAATAGAGTTTCCCCAATCACGACGCACGGGCTCAGAATAGTTGAAATTCATGGTGCACTAATAGGGCTGTTTCCATTATTTTGTCCAACAGATATCTGTATGCGTATGAACGAACCCATCCCGTATGCCTATTAGAGGAAGGAGCCCAGATACAGTATCAACGCCGATGGCCTCTATAGATGCGGGCAAGAAAGAACGACTACACGCAATCTCGTTGCCAGTCGAAAATCTTAAGAGCCGTCGGGGACGGTTCGCAAAAGGCAATTGCGGTTGCTGAGTTTGAGGGCCAGATCAGACAAGAAGTAATGGTCAAATAGTACAGAAGCAAAAAGAAAAAAAAGCATGGAGAACATGTGGTCCAGTCTAGCGTCGCAAAGAAAAACTTCTGCAATTAGATAAAGCATGGATGGCTTGCGTGTACATTTAATATTTTGTCGTTGGTGACAATTTAGGAACTTTATAATGAACCAAAGCAAAGAAATACAGAAAAGCAAAGAGCGGAAGCTGATTTTAAATTGTAAATAAAATAAATAAATAAAATCGGAATGAGCGTGTGTAGCGCAAATTAATTTTATTAAATACGTGTGTTATTTTTGTCCATTAATTAAAAATGAAAAAAAAAATAGTGTTTAACTTTGCCCAGAACTTTTCCCGACTTTGGGACGTTTTTCCCTAACCTAACCTGACTTTCCCTAGCGAAACTTCAACTGACTAGCTGGTTATGAACACTGAAATAACGTCAGAAAAATCTTACAATGGACATCACTGTTTCAGAGTTAATTCAATACAACTTCATTTACAGTCCATCTTTTTCTCCAAAGATATATTGAACGTAACCATGTTACTTTCTTTCGAAAAATATCACCACACGATGCAGGTTTCGTAAAATCCGTGAAATCAAATAAAAGTCACAAGAAGCAAAGTAGATTCAGAGTACATTCCATCTAGCTCAGGTGGTATAGCAACAGACTACAGAGCCGATGGTCCCGGGTTCGATTCCCGCAGGCTCTCGTATATTCGATCCTGGGGTAGTTGGTGAAAATGTGCCCTTCACCTATTGCCTAAGCAACACGAAGCTTACACAATCTCTTGCAGCGATATTTACACAGTGAAGAGAATTTCCCCACAAAAAAAAATATATTTCTGGTGGATCGACAGTACCGCCACCTGGCGAGCAAACTCCCGTGAAGAGTGATCGAAAACGAATGATGCAAGTCGAATGTATTTGATCGCTTCACTTGTCATCCGATTCACCCTATTGTAAGAGAAGAGGAAAAAAAAAACTGGCACGCGACTGATTTTTCACCGAACGCAAAACGATTCAGATCACATTAGTGCGCAAATGATGGATAACGGTCAGGGTCAGACAATAAAGTGTAACGACACAACAGTGAACGAAAATGTCGAACACCCAAAATCGATCGCCGTGTTCGATTTATTTCCCCATTCCGAGCAACTATCCCCGGCCCTGTTGTACAAAGAGAGCCGGTTGGGGAATTTAAAATCGATTTTTAAACTGTTTTCATCGCCTTGTTGGGCCAATGACCCAATTTTTCGTCGGGTTTGGTGGGTATTTTTTTTTTCTCCAGAAACAAAAGCCTATTTCGACATTTCAGTCCGGTACGTAGGTAATCGATATTTAGCCTGGAAATGGGATAGTGATAGATTGGAACATAGGAACTTGTGACATGAACTTTTGCGCCACCTGGCGAACGCGTCATCTGAAGACCTAAGTGCTAGCCATATACAGGTGACATCGCCTCCCAACAAGCTAATAATGCACCCCGTTTCTGTTCGGATCAGCAATAAAAATAAGGATTACATTTTCATAAAATAATAATTAACTAATCGCAAATTTTCATCAGCACCTCGACAAGCTGGTATTTCCAAGCAGTCATAAATCCAAGATTCTTGAACTGTGTTATTCGTTTGAAGTGAAAATTAACTTATTAATTAATCGAATTATCAATCGACATAACCTATATTACGACATAACCTATATTACGACATAATGTATTGCGATTCAACAATATCAACTAATTTGGCTGAACAAATTGTAACAAGCATTTAAAACCACAGGCGCTCTTATAAAAATTAGCTACTGTTATTTCCCCCAGCTTGATATTTAAAAAAGCCGTTACGATCAACAGATTAAAGACTATCGCTTGCGTTTACAAAAGTGGCACATGCGTCATAAAAACGCCTACACGGACGGAAAGCAGCACAACACACATTAAACAAAACACGGAAGCTGCTTAAAAATTCAACTACAACTGCTCGTGGCCGGGCTTAAACGTACTAACACAAAAAAAATGGCGGCACACTTTATTGTCTCTTCAATGTCCCCGGAAGTTATTAGCCTTGTTAATTTTCACGCAAAACACAACGCAGTAATTATGGGTTATGCTTTCGCATCAAATTTAATCCTGTAAATTGCGAATGAAACTGGCAGATTCGGGGTTTTTTTTTACGAACTCGGGGAACAACAATATATCGTTTTTCAAGCAAAAAACGAAACCGACAAATAACTTTATTTGCAAAGACCGATTTGTTCCAGTAATCTACATTCGGTATCGAATTGCGGATTTATCGGAAAGTCTAATTTTCGAATAAATACAGGAAAACGTTTAACCTTTATTTGAGCATCCGTTCTGCGCAACCAAAATCAACAATTCCGTAAATCGGCGTCTAATTTGAAGCGAGAGGAAATAGATCATCACAACAGGTACTCAGTTTAAAAAAAAACCTGGTAAAGCTTGCGATTTTTTTAATGTAATTTGTGAATAGACCAAATTAGAATATGGCATGAAACTCATCTGAAACTGAAATAGCGTTTTGGAACTGCCGCTCCCTCTGGTGGAAGATCTGGTCACAAGATTGGAAAGCTATTGTACCTCAAGTGTCACGTGATTTGGAAAAGAAATGCAGGAAATTCGATACAAATAATTAACCATCTAAATAAATAGATATAGTTCATCACAAGCATGTCCCTTGACATCAACATGTATCAAAGCATGATATTGTCGTTAATATCTGGATATATTTACTTTGTTTATTAACCATCTATTACTGTACGGCCAAAGGAGACTTATTTTAAGAAAAACAACGAAAAGTAATGCTATTTTCGAAAAGTAAGGCAATTGCCTCAGGAAGCAGTGCTTGTTGGGCCTACAATAGCGGCCCGCCACTGAAGCAAGGAGTCGCCATCTGGTGGGATATTTGGCAAATTGGCACAAATAAAAGCTATGCGCATTGCGAAACAAATAAATATAAAATGTGCTCCACATTTTATATTGAGCATGCCCGTTTCCAAATATAAAAAAGTGCTGTTTATACCCAGACAAGTAATAATATAAACGATAGGCGACACTGCATTTCGATCGGCGAGAAGAAAATACGCAACCTATTTGAATGCAGTTTATAAAGTCAATAAAGTCAGTCTATAAAAGCCAACAACGTTTAGTTTTCGAATGGCCTCTGTGCGCGACAGTCGTGGGTACCACCTGGTGTCGTACGACTGATGATCTATTTGCTACCTTGATAATTTTCCCTACTCTTTGATTCACACATTGGTAAGATTTTTTTAACGTAAATTAGACGGCCAAATAACCTTTAATGAGCCATAAAGGTCGTCAAATTCAGTTTCATTGATCTATTACTTAAATAAATTCTGAAATGGGTGTTAATAATATCAGTAAATCGAGAATTTAATAATATTATTGTTACGATAATGGGAAATCGTTTAAATTGCAAGTCTACCAGAAAGGTGACCACCATTTTTGGCCACCACTTTATTCCCGACAACTCTTTCGGTCGCATGTGTCAGACAACAGACACTTTTGTCAACAACAGTCGGGTCACGTGCGATACGAGAAGTCAACAGCAGTCGTACAAAACGGAAATACAGATATATAGGTCACAGGCGCCAAAAAGTAAACACTTGAATAGAAATACGTGGCATGCGTACACCAGTAAAAACCGAACGGTAAACGCGCCCACATGGTGAATGGGAGCTCTGCGACGGTGGCGCCATCCGGTGAGTGGGAGGCCAAACACACTTATTATAATAATAACTGCGAACATGGACCTATATAGACTGATATATTGCGGAAATCAGCGTCTACTGCGTCCTAGAAGTGGGTATGACAGTTGCATAATCTTGGTTTTACTGAATGCAACATTGCGAGAAGAAATAGATTTCATCCGTTTTGCTCGAGCGCCATCTAGTGAACATTGCTACACTACACTACACCTTACTTGCTACGCTACACTACACCTTACTGTCATGTTCGGAAAAAAATCACCAAGAATACTACGTTTTCCGTTATAAAGAATTCCGTTTTGAAGAATACTACGTTTTGAGCTTGAACGTAAACACTTCATCCAACATTTTATTCGGTTACTCTGAAAGTCTACGCAGATCATTGCCTGCCGTCAACATTGAAACACGTCAAAGTTGATAAACTTGAGACAGAACAACAAACGCGACCAAAATTAAAAACGCCAGTGTTCATAAACGGCAACTACGAAAATGACTTGAAGAATGAAAATGTCAAAGGAACACATTAGGTTGAGAAAGGACAACATTGCTTGCGTCCTTTTCTATCATCGACGTTTTTCGAAGTTGTCGCTTTACACAAGTGACTCTTTTCACAGTTGATGTTTTAGCTGCTTGCTTGTCAAGCGATCCAACTTCCCCGGTTGAAAAGCAGCCATTTCGGATCACCAACTAGGTGACTCGAAAGTCAAGCCACCCGTCTATGGTCTCTCTACTCCATCCACCTCTTTGCATTTGCCCCCACACACGCGAGCAGCTGTTTTAGCAGGTCGACAGCGGACACGTCACCCGAGAGGGAAGCACGCAGAGTTGGCGCGGGACGCACGTGCCACACAGCGCCCCCAAGCGGCGGCCCGCCAACGAATTTTCGCTTTCAATTTCTCTTATCTCGGGGGCAATGAATCATCATCACTGGCGTTCTCGCACCAACCGTTACACGGTGCACTGGTAGCAAAGCACCACTCGCACAGAGCTAATGCAGACTCAGATCATGCACAAGTACCATTACCACCACCGCTAATACCTCCACCCACTATTTACCCCCTCATCAAAGGCAAAGAGCACAAAAGACCGAGACGGGTAGCAGCACAAATTTGATCAACAGGATTGATTAAATGTCTCCCCCCCATCCCAGGATATCAAATATCAATAGACACCCTCCTCCCTGTTGCAAGATTATTTTTTTGAGTTCGGGAAATATTTCAACATCTTCGTAAATATTGGACGAGCCTCAACAAAAAAATTATTTCCGGTGCCCGGGTTCGCATAAACGAGAGCCCGCGCTCCCTGTTGCAAGATATATATATATATTTTTTTTTCAGTTCGGCAAAATATCTACATCTGCAGAAATATTGGACGAGCTTAAGAAAAAATAATCTCCGGGGTTCGAATAAACGAAAGACTGGGCCGGGAATCGAATTCGGAAAACCACCGTCTGCCACAAATACCGAAGAGCCTTACTGTCTTACAGAAAATCCACCAGTTATTTACTAATCTAGCCATTACTAATCTAAGAAGTGGATGAATTCATTTCAAAGACGATTCAAACTAATTTTTATTTTTCGCAATCTTATCTTAAAACTAGTTAGCGCCTTCTCTCAAAATGCCCTGCGAAGTTGGCGAAAATTGAACCACAAATAACCCCGATACATGTACAAAGTTAAAATCAACATTCACATAAATGATTAAAAAAAGTTGGAAACTCTCCCATCTGGCAACTTATCCGCAACAAAAAAAAAAACCCCAATTCCATCAGTCGTGGATTCGTGATTTTCGTTTTGCGAGAGCAGTTTCCAACACCGATATTTCCTTTCGGGGAAAGCACGCATATCTGGTGGTGGTCCGCAAAATTCAACTGCAAAACTGGTCTATCTCTCTAAATTGCTAGACAAGTGCCGTCATGCCAAGCAAATAAACGACGAGATAGCGCACCACAAAAAGCAGCTGAAGCAGCAGGTTTAGCTTTTTTTCAAATCAATCAAAAAAGAAAAGGAAAAAATATCTCGCATTTTGGTGCAGTGCACCAAATGCGCATTGCGAACAACTTGGTAGTGGTTGGTCTTCCTCGTCGCTAGAGGTCACTGAAATCTCACACAGGAACAGTCTGAGGAACGAGTCATAGAAGGGGGATGGGGAAGGGAAATGGCACGGGATTAAGACGCTGGGGGTCAACGTTGGAACAACGCTCATGGTATTTTCCAAAACGGGCCGGTGGTGATGACACTTTGCGTGCCTTCCTACCTGTTTCACACAAGAAACCGGTCAATCGTCTACTAGTCATCGCGAAATGACGTCATTCTATCCCATCTATTAGTCGAGGGGGAGGGGTCTAACACACTATGCACACTAACAAATGGACGAAAGCCATGACATCAACATGCAGAAGAAAACAACTATCGGTATTAAGTTTTCTCTATAAAATAAGACTTTGATTTAAGGTTTATTTCGAAGGGAAAAAATAAGACATGATTGATGAAACGATTTTAAGCCTAAGTTTAAGTTGTCAAAAAAATAAAATGATAAACATAAAACAAATTTTCGAACCGCTACTTGCAAGTTGTAAATGCATTAAAATTACATTTAATTTTAAAAAATGCATTATTTGAAAGAGAAACAAGCAACTAATACCAAAGAGAACTTTAATCTTTAATAATTAGTCATTCCAGAAACAATTAAATCTATGTCAATTCGTAAAAAAAACTCCACTTTTTTTTTTTAAATCACCGCAGTGCCTAACAGCACTGCACTACAGGATTACTGCACCCCCGTGTCTATGGAGATATGTGAGGGGCAGGGAGGGGAAGGGAAGGGGAATGGCAGCTGGAATAGCCAGGCTGCAGTATCCACCCCTAAGCTCTGGACTCCCTAATGGAAGCTCAGGGGTGACG
>JAUJYS010004308.1:0-12117 GCA_033995665.1 Melogona broelemanni | reverse complement strand
TGACCCTGTGGGGAAATATGTGAACTACACTTACTACCAGATTTTGTCTTACAACAACCTGTGAATCCCAGCACTGGGTTTTTCCAGCTCTACCTTTTAATTGGTCGGTTCGGATTTGGAGTGCGTGAGAACAGCGCGAACGGAACGTGACTTCGGCACGAAACCGCTTCAATATAACTAGCACCGGGTTGATGCTGCGTTTGTGTAAGTCGTATAAAGAAAAAACGAAATAAAAAGTTGTTTTGATGATCTGTTCCTAGAACAGCCGACCATTTAATGATCACGCATTGGTCAATTAATTTTTTTTTATTGACGCTCCGCATCATCACTAGGCGGCTCTCAGTTGCATCGCTTGGCGGCAGAGTCTAATAAAACCGATCATGATTTTATTTCTAACATCTTTGGTATGCGGGGGCGTTTGAAAATGCACATTGCCAGCAGCTTTGTACTTCCAGCTGGAAATATTGATTTGACAGCGCCACTGCAAACTAAAGATCTTCGAGCAATATAGCGATCGGTCTTTTGTCGCAGATAATGCCTACCACTTCCCCATTTAGCGCTAGGAGCACTGGTAATCGGCGATAGTACAAAATATATCGATTGTACAATCGATAGCTATTCGATCAACGACCTACCATGCACTTGTGTATAATCCCATCGGTCCAATTGAATCTATGAAACGCCCACAAGGGGGGGCGGGGTCACCAATAACCTCATGGTAGGCCATAATACTCAGTCACCGAATGTTGAAAGTAGAACGAATTTATTTGAAACTTTTGTAATCGTAGCCCAGAGTAACGAATGCAAGAATTCCGAATGCAATGTGCTTTGTCAAACACGCGCGTTAAACTGCACTTTCTCCCAGGAAGAAAAATGACCCTCCATTTCTTCCCTCCGTATCCGTATACCACCTCCCCAGCGATTATCTTCTAAAGATCGCGATTTATGTCCAACGCCATCGCTATATACAGCGTATACTGTATATGGCTCCCTTCAAAATAGTTTGCCATAAAATGAAAGTGTCGGTAACGTCACCACCCGCTGATATACTATCGTACGTAATACTATAGGCCAACGGCGCCTTTTTCTAAAAGGCCGTGCGCCTCTTTCAATCCAAAAGAAAAGTTTGGTTCGATAACAATATCTTTTTGACCAACTGAAGGAAGATGTTTTGAAACACTTACATAATTACAATATTTTAATTAATCTAGATAATATATTGGTTAGTCACCATGTGGCACTGTTTCATAAAGGAACCATACCGTTATTAATTGGCCAATTTTAAATAATTTAAATTTAAACAATTAAATTTACAATATATAACTATATATCAAAAGAGCAACGTTGTTCTCTTACCTTTTACCTTAGATACCTTAGCGTTGTATATTTTAAGCTCTGAATGATATAAAATATTCGTGTTTCGCGATAACAAAATGTATTAGAAAACTACTCAGATTTCTTCACAAAATTTAGCACGTTATTGCCAAATTGTACAGTAGATGTCCTATCAAACAGTACTTCCGGATAGCTGTTACCTGCATCTGACGATTCAGTACCCAGACCTATTTAAAAAATGGTTTTAGATGCATTTTGATCGCTACCTATTTCTAAATCTACTTATCTCAATTTTGAATACTCCCTACCATGCTTATGTTAAACGCTACTGGGGCCCTCCTCCAGGTCTCCCATCATCTCAACACGACATGGCTAGATTAAATTTGCAATAAATTAACGCCGTTATATTTTATCACCTAGGATCTCGTGTCATTCAGATGAATAGATACAAAAGCGATATTCTAGCTTTTCCTTTTACTCGCAATTTATAGGTCAAAGTATTTCTTTCAAAGGGCGCAGGTCTTTCGATGGAGACGATTAGGACATAGCGGGGCGCTATTAAAAGACCGTAATAGATCTACGTGACGTCATTTGATGGCGTTCGCACATACACGGGGTGAATTAAGGTCTCACAAATGTTATAGGCTGGCCTTTAATTCCGTGCAACGACCATAGGAACACGGTAAACGTGATATGTTTGTTGCGAGGGAAGAAGGAACCGAGAATGGGACTCCCGGTTTAGCGAGTGAGCTTTTGCTTTTGTCGACTCCTAAGGAGACGATTCATTCCGCAGGCAGCCGAAATGTTCGAAACTATCAGTCGTAGCTCAGCTGGTTTAGAGACAGGCCTGTAGTGTTGCGATCTCTGGTTCGATTCCCGCCGGGTTCTCGTTTATTCGATTCCGAGGTACTTAGGCAAAACACGACACCCTCGCAGAGTACCCATCGAATAATTTCATATCGTTAAGTGCACAATTTACGTTGATTTATCGTTGTTTCACTACACTGGAGAAAACAAAAGAAATGTTATATAGTTTAATATAATTTAATTTTAAATATAATTGAAAGTTAAATAGTGATAATCAAAATATTTGGACAAAAATGTTGGTGTAAGATTAATGTCGTGGGTACTTGTTTATTCAACCACTGTGTATTTATTTTTTACTTCTTTTTTTTTAAAGTGCAAACATGTCCCTCATACTACCTTAGCAACACGAGGTATTTTGAATCTATGGTACCGGTACTTCGAAATTTAACCCTAATTTTTTTAAATAAAATTTAAATTAAAAAAAAGTAAAAAATAATCAACAAAAATATATTTATGCGGTTATATCTGTAACAAATCTCTCATTTATTTTTAACGACTATTTATAATTATTTTTTGTAAATTTCTGCTATTATCAATTCATTTCATCTCCATAATGCCATTTTTTATATTTTATTTTTTATTTTATTTTTGCGCCTTGACGAAGAGATTTTCTACCTGAAGTAGCGGTGGGTGTTGCTATTGTATGCCGAAACTAGCTATATTAGGCAAATGCTCGATAAACATGCAATGAAACGGGAGGCGAAATATACGTATATTGCATTGCTATTATTTCCTATTTGTATTTAAATTGCTTCATTGCTACCGTATCAGTCGTTAACCTACATGTACCTCGTATGTGCATTACTACAGCAATCGGAACCCTCCGTTTTGACCGTGTCCTTGTGCGAGGCCAACGTTCGCGACCATTAATAGCTGCGCGCGGCCATTTAAGCTGTAGCGTGTCCATTAGGCGAGAAAAAAATGGCGCCTATCGTGGTTATATCGATTAACAATAGTTGGGGAACTACTCGTTCATCGGGACTCGTCGCCGAAGGTTAATCGAAAATGCCTGTAAATGCCACCAGAGTCTATATATTGTTCCTATCGTATAGCAGTTAAGTTGTCGCATCAGATTGGGGCCCCGGCCATGTTCCGCAAATAGGCAACCACCAACGACGTTTATAGCCTGCCATGATGGCAAGGTCGGTTACAGTGGAGCACTGAACTGAAAAGCCTAGAACATATAGGAAAATGTCTGGCCAAAGGATAATGACGCTCCAACAAAATATGTTGTTTATCAATTCGCTTGTTAAGTACTCAAGTGATCAGCCAAGAATAGATCAAACCAATGATCTGCGGTCGCCTCAAAGCATCATAACTAAATTTAAAAGCCTGCGGTGGTACCACGTCATATTTGTTGCAAATTGAACGTTGATAAATAGGATTGTGATCATGGGCGCCCGCAGGTAGGGGCAAGAAGGGGCACTTGCCCCCCCCCCCCCTAGAAAATTTTCTGCGGGCACCCATGACTGTGATGTATTGTTTCTGCTACTTGCTAAGTAGGATTGCTAAGAGGAAAGCCCCTCAGGGGACAACCTAGTAATTTGGCCCAGCCTAGTCTCCTGACCAAGGTATGAATCTTTAACGTGAACCTGACAACTTTCAGGCCCGGTTCCATGGCTTTACTTCCATTTCGATTCCGGAGCACGAAATTTGTATCGCTTGAAAAATTAAGGAGATTTCGGTCGGGAATTGAACTTACGATCAAGGACGTAGTAGGTAACAACAATACCCATTATGGAATAGCTCTAGACTTATCCGGGCTGCATTGGGATGTGTAAGCGCCTCTAGCCGAGGCCACTATGCCTCCGTCATTTAACAAATGAAAAAATGAGTCTTCAGAGAGATAATACAATGTTGGGTTTCTTATTTCTCCCCTTCCTCCATTCCTCCTATTCAATTTAATTTGTGAATCCGCATGTTACCTGAAACGGGCCTCAGTCATTATTTTCGTACCGCAATGTTTGCTGCTCAACATGTAACAGCCGGCTATTATTTAGTCGCGCACCATTACCACAAAGATGGCCGAATTACGCAGCGACATCTATCAAGCAAATCGTGCACTGCTGCCGTTACGCTCGCGTGAAACGTGGATTCGGGCGCAATAAAGAAAAAAACACAGCAAGCGCAAGGTTTTCTTACTTTTATGACGTAGAACTACGTCATTCTCGAATATGAGATATGTAAAAAAAAAACGCGTTTTATAGTACATGTAGTATTTATTCCATACAAAAATAAAAAATGATTACATGAGAACACCACACGGTTAGTTGAGGCCGTGCCAAAAAATTAAGCTTTGCCGGTCGCTTCCTCGATGGCGGTCGCCGAGAACCAGGTTCAAAGCGTAATTTTTTGGCACGGCCTCAACTTACCGTGTGGTGTTCTCATGTAATATTTTTTATTTTTGTATGGAATACTACATATACTATAAAACGGGTTTTTTTTACATCAACAACGTCGTTTTGTTTATCATTTCACCTGTGTGGTGTCCTCGTTCATCTTCTAATCGTTCCGATTCAACGAACTCTGTTTTTATATTTTATTGGAACAATAGATCTATCGAAATAAAGTTGTAACCGCAAGGGCGCTAGAGTCGCAAAGATTCAAAATAAGGAGCACGAAACGTGTTTCCCTTAATGTTTTTTGACGTCGCAAAATAATACAGTATGTGTTTCTATGCGCGATAGGTATTTGAGAAAAAAATTGTTATTTTAGCTCCTGTTTGCTTTTTAGATATGAGACCAAAACGACCGTAAAGATTGGAAACTGTTTTAAATTTTTTTTGATAAAAGGATTACATTTTGTGCTATGAATTGTGGAATGGCTCCCCAAAAGACCGATTGATATTTTATTTCGAACCATTTTGGTATGCGTGTGTTTTGAAAATATCACTCCTAGCAGCTCGGTTCTTCCAGCTGGATATATATTAATTTCACAACGCTCCCCATACCAAAGATCTTCGGAAAATAGGCAATATGTTGACTTTTGTTTTGCGAGTCCGCACCGGGAATCGAACCAGGGGTTCTACGTCACGATGCGACATTCCTATGCCGCGCCCACTTTTGTGGGATAAAATCTTGTACTTGAAACGACCCAGACAAAAACTGTGACCGTAATATTGTGTAAAAATAAAAGTGGCCAATTGTTTCTAAATTTGGGTTGCGGTATGGTTACGCAAGCAGCCTACTTTTCGCGTCCCTGGGAACCCTGAGATTTTCTGGCACCGGCAGGATAAAATTGCAACGGCGTATATACCGACGCCATTTTGCAACTGAAAAACAGAATCAGTGTTTTCCATACCTTGATCAGCTCACGCTGCCGCAGGATATTGAATTATCATTTCGTTTTAAATCATATGCGCGTCAACAGGACCTTTCCATAGGTTGGAAACAAGATTTTGCCAGAAGCTTTTATTCTTGTTTTATCGCCACTGTTGACGCAAAATGAATACCAATGAGATTTTCTGATCCGAGCTGCTAGCTCAGAAGTTTTGAAACATGTTACCCTATACCTGGGAACACTATGCATGAAATAGTGTTTTCCGCAATTGGGTTACGACTGGGGTAAAACCTATGACGAACCCCTCGTCCCTTCCCCCAACTAGTTCCCATGAAATGTCGGGTAATATTCTCTGAGGCCTCGTATATATTTTGCAGCAAAAATACTCGTGCATGTCAAAATGCTTGCGTTACTTGTACGCTGACTTAGTTTATCACGTAATAAATTATTTGTCCGTCTTAGCCGTTTGTTAACTACACTACAAATCAAATTGTCTTAATATTTTAGATTATTGAACCACGTGCAAACTACTCTTATTTTATTTATGGTGTAGTTTACCAATGGTTAAGACTGGCAGATAATTTATCACCTAATAAACGAACCCTGCTCTATGTTGATGTCTACTACTTGGAGTATTATGAAACATGTGATCTCGAATACTGATTTACATTATTATTAAAAAATAAAGTCCTTGACCAAGAAGTGAGAGACGGCAACAATTGAAAATAGGCTTGATGTATTCTAATCGTCTACATTAAAAACATCAAGTGTGATCAATACAATGGTACGTGGTTAGGCATCTTAATTAGCCTAAACACGAAGGTGTTACGTACAGTAGCCTAATATTACAAACGTACAACGTGTAGCGCAGTGTGATTGGTACAGCGGAAGACGGAGTGGTGTTGTCTCCGCCTTTTTCAATTGTTGCCGTCTCTCACTCCTTGGTCAAGGACTTAATTTTTAAATTTATTTCATGCACGGCTCCTAAGAACATTCTACGTTACATTATTATGCCTGAATAATTTGCATTATAATCCCATATTCGGTTATTTCATCATACCAAAGTTGTTTACCACATGAGACGCTGCGCAGTGATTGTTTTGTGTTAACTGCGATGTAGATTTAATCAATAATGCCCTAGTGCCTCGTTTCCCAAACTGTGCTCCGCGGAACCCTTAGGGCTCCGCGATAATTTCCAAGGGGCTCCGCGGCCACTCCTGGGAAATAAAAATAACATTGAGCTCCGCCATTAAAATTGGTGGCTTTTAGGGGCTTCGCCATTGAAATTTATTCTATAAAGGGCTCCGCGAGCCAAAAAGTTTGTGAAACACAGCTCTAGCGAATCTAAATACGTTATTATTTTACATACTTTCGTGATCTCGTTATCGAGGCTCAATATCCAGTTAATTTAATGCTGGACTCTTCTTCTCTACCTATTGTACATTCATGCAGTAAATACTCGTAATTTATTGAATGTGGGGGCTCATATTAACCCAGACAGACTTCGAAGAACGCGCTGTACAATAATTTAATTACATTTGCTGAATGCATTTGCTCCCAGAATACAAGTAGAATGAATCATGCAGTTTTCAATTTCGACTATACCAACAATTTGGGAACTTAGTTTAGAAATAAGTGGATGCAAATCGAATTGGTTAATTTCCTTTTCATATACAGTTGGATTCAAGCCATATTTGTCCTCCAGTTTTTATCCAAGGATTTGTATTCCGATCATTGCTAAGTAAAGCCACCGCTAACAGTAATGTTTTCCGCAAAGTGTACACTGTGGAGTTTTCTATAATATTTTAGTTAAGTTGCCTTCTGGATTTTTTTATTCATTGGCTAACCTAGTTCATATCGCTACCTTTGCAATTTTTCATAAGTATTCCAAAAGTATTTAGTACAGTAAATTTATTTTGAAATCGGCGTTTCGGGTTTACAATATCGATAAGATATTATCCTATTATCAACTTGAGTCTCGCCTCTAATTTATTTCAAACTACGAGTATCGCATATCAAACTTAATACGAATGAATTATTCGGTCTTTTACCTGTGACGCCATTTAGTATTTTATACATATAGGAAAGTACAAAATAGACTCCTAGCGTTCGAGAAGCGAGGTACAATATTGCAAACGTCAATCTCACCTTCCCTCCTCCTCCTTTCTGGCTTTCACGATGGATCCCGTGAGAGCTAAAAATAGTGCGGGATCGACTCTCGTGCTCTGACACGAGGAAAATCGTGGAGGGCTCGGGTTTTCGCGCTAATGGCCTCATAATTTCAGCGACGGCTTCCCCCAACGTTGGTTTTCCTATTCCGCCCATCCCAGATTCCTCCCTAACGTCTTCACTAACCCATACAGTGTATACATGTACTGTGCTCTAACACATCCAAGTGCTTTACCGACATGTTTGTGCATCAGATATTCGTCTATTGCTTCGTGGGACCCCCAATGAATATTCAAGTGGGCATTGAAAATGATCCGCGGTGGATAACACGCAAAAAAAGAATGATAGAGCTAAGTAACAAAGGCAATCTTCATTTCATTTATCCTGGACTTTCGCTTGACACGCTCGTTGACAACATAATTACTTTTAATTTGTATAAGTATTGCGTTGGTCGACAGTCTGTGTTTATAAATTAATTTTTAGATAATTTTGATTTTTTAAAGTTATATGTACAAATATGTCTTATACAATTTAATAATTTCATTTATTAGAAATAAATTGTGTTAATTAATCGTAAATTGTTCAATACAATATAGTGGTAATTAATTGAATAGTATAATCAAATTGTACTGTATTTTTCATCGTAAACTCGTTCTCGAACTTTCAAGGAAATTTCAGCTAAATTAGGAAACCCAACCTTACTTGTTTGACCTTTTTATAAATAATTGTTTGTCTAATATTTAACACAGACTCAAATGGTTTACGTCACCGAAGTACAACATTCCAAACAATAATTTAAAACAGAATTCCAAGTAAAGAGCAATTTTTGAAATACTAAACGGCTTATTTTTTGCTGAACTTTCCAACAAGCAATTTTTTGACTCCCATTATAAGGTCGATACAGACTTTGTTATCACAAATCGTACTCTAGCCATCTAGCTATTTGAGGATTGTACACGAATATGCCAGGAGGACTAGGGGAAATTTCCGCTCTGAAACTAGGTCATCCTGAAGTTGAGGTAACGATAATTGGTTGGGGCATAGTATCGAGAAACAATGAAAAGGATGGCCGCTGAGCTCTTGAAAACCGAAGTAACCGGAAAGAAACTCTCCGGATTTTCAGTTTACTGCTGATCGTCCCACTTGAAATTAATGGAGTCGAAAATGAGATTCTCAGTGAAGCAATAATGGCGGATTAGCCAATGCCCAAGCCAAATGCCCAATGTTCTATTTCACCTACAACTACAAATGATCCAAATTTGTGAATAGATAGATTCCGAATTATTTTTGAAAGCATTATGGCTGTTGACAAACATTTTTATTTTCGCAAATCTTAATTGAATTACGGCTCGCTGTTGATTTTAAAGTACTTCCTCATATTTTGGGCCGCGGATTTTCCAAATCCGCCACTGTCTTGAAAAGAGCATCATAGATTTTTCTTTTATGCTCAGTGATCGCTGATCCTCCATTGAGTGTCGGACGACTTGCAGTGGGAATTTTTCGATTTTCAAGTTTGTGAACAAACTTAATCGGGCATAAAAGGAAAACGCAATAAAATGTATTCGGTTGACAAAAGATTGCGCTAGTATTACGAGTGTTTCCCCTCAAATTTCATAGTTTTCAGAAGTTTCTTTAGTTTGGTGGTGCCATGCGCGTTAAAATAACATTACGTAATTTTAATGGCTAACTTTTGTGACAACGCACTTTTCTGTTCACACTATTCTGTTCTTAATTTTACACTTCAATGAGTTGTTTAAGTTAGCGTATATTAGCCTCATAAAACCATGGCAATATTATTTCCAAAATAACAAAAAAGTTTTTCGAATTTGTTCCATTGGTAAGGTGTTATAGTACAAATTTTGTTATTCAAATGTTTGCCACGGAAAGCTAAGGTTTCACAACGCACATCGTACTTGTCTAGAAATAGAAGATTCTTCCAAAATGGCGCTAAAGTGTCGGGTAAACTTGATGAGCATGACAATTATTATATTACTCCTGTAATGAGTCAACTATTGTATTGCAATTGCACCGTTGAAGCACTCTGATATTTGAAGTAATTTTTAAAGTAAAGTGTAAAATGGATATGTTAATCATAGTATAGCAGGTTTCATATTTTTTAGCAATCTTTGATTTCTAACAAGCTGTATTCGTTTAACGTGGGTTCCGAAATATGTTAAGAAATAGGTTCGCTTTAAAGTTGGGCCTCAGGAGGTTACTTAGGGGTGCACCGGTGTACGGTAAAGTGCATATTGGACCGTAAATTTGTGTTGTAACGCCCTCCCTATGTATCATGTGTGGGTGCACTGCTTCGTCAGCTTCGCGCGCGTCTCCTAAGAGTAACTCGGTAAATCATCGGGCGAGGAAAATAGCTTAAAATGATATGGGCAACAAAAATAATAACGGAGCACCGATTTTTGGTCCGCTTTCGCGGATCCACGACGATGCAACAAAGCAGCTTTCGTTCTTTAGCGACTCCGCCACGAAACAATAAAGCCGCTTTCATGCTGTCGTTCGTGTATGGGCTGTAAGTTATTGCGTAATATGGCTTTTGTTCGCAACTTTATTTTGGAATTAAAGATTATTCATCAATACTGGCTAACTATGAATACCTTACTTATTTTGACGTTGCATCACAGTCAAACTCTTCAAATAAAAATTAATCGACAGTGACGTGAAATGCAACCCCATGACTTTGGCAATCACTGATAGCAGGGGTTCCTTGCAGTTTGCTATTCTGTTAGATTATTTACTTTCTGGTTACTGTAGTGAATAATTACTTAGGAGATTCTGTTCTTCTCATACCGCTGTGGTAATATACATGTATGAGGAGCATATTTTCACGAGTTATTAGAAAAAATTGGGTATTCGGATAATAAGAGATTTAAGAACATTTTCTTGTAAAGTTGGCATGTGCGATGCATTATACAAGAAAATAGGAACCAATATTCGAAGAAAGACGGTTGAGATTTTAATTGATTGTTTCTATAATGGCGTCTTGCACTGTCGTGGATCATTTAAAAAAAATACAGTAATTATCTTCATTTGTTGAACGGACGCCATCATTAAGACGATTAGTCATAAGACGTGTAAATGTGATTGATGGATTACAGTAGTAGTTACAATAGCGGAGCATGCATGGTGCATGTTGTTTAATAAATCGTCTTAGCTCAGTGGCAGGGAGACTGTCAGTGCTAATTCCGTCATTCGAATCCCACCCACTAAAAAATCGTTTTATTTCTCGCGAACATTCTTATTTATTTTTAACTGGGATTCACTACATCGTTCGTCTTTCCATGAATATGGCCATATGAAGCCATGTGATAGAACAACCATTTTTTAAATATATATATATATATTTTTTTTTGCACAAGCGTTTTAACACGTTATACATTTTATTATGTCACATTGGTTGAAGCGGGTTGGTAAATCTCGTGAACCCTGTCTTTTAAAAAAAGGAATTTATTATGTCTGATTGATGAGTTTCATGAGTATATCCATGTATCCTCAAAGATAGCCCGTATCTACTCCTAGGGAGAGGTTGGAATTGGGGCAGTTAAGGTAAGAGGAGCCGCCGGCGCGTAACAGGAAGTTGTGCTTGCCCAAATGGATGTTTTTCACTTCACCATATTTCCTGTTCAACGGTTTTGTCTACAGCCTCGGTAACATTTCAAACAACAGGAGTAGGGGTGAAGAAATGGCCTGTGCTATTTGATGGCCGATGTAGTGTAGTTTAACATGATCTTCGCTAAATCGCTTAAAATGAGTAACGGTCGAATTGTTCTATGTCGACCGAGCTTCCGAATCGGTTTCCCTGTTTGGAGAAGTAAAATGTGTCAGAGGTAAACAAATAAATATGAGGATTTCCCTCTGAGATAGTAAATGGGTTTGCATTTTGGATGGGATTAAAAGATTTACGTCGTTTGCTATTCTTCGTGCGAGTGAACCCAAGGCCAAGCTTGCGAGCATACCACAACAACAATTACATTTTTATTCAGGGGCGGACTAACTATGGCGGAAGTGCGGGATTTCCCCCTCCCCTAAAAAAACATACCCGACAGGATCTCCCCCACCAAAAAGTGGGCCCCCAAAAACCGAGTGGGCTCTCAAAAAGGGTCCCTTGGCATCATTTTCCACCCGGGCCCTTCGGTAACCAGTCCGCCCCTGTTTGTATTCATACTCCATTCATTAATGCGTCTGGGCACATTAATATGGAGCTTTGAACTACTTTTTATCGATACTGTTTCGATATGCTGGAGAAAAAAATTACCCGATTTATTTTAACTCTTACCTTTCTAATCCATATTTTTTTAATATATAAATATATATATTTTTTTTTTAAACCACCATAGCGCCTAGTGCACTACAGGATTACTGCACCCTCGTATTTCTGTGGAGATATGTGAGGGGCAGGGAAGGGAAGGAAAGAGGGATGGCAGCTGGAATAGCCAGACTGCAGGATCCACCCCT
>JAUJYS010004307.1:0-12120 GCA_033995665.1 Melogona broelemanni | reverse complement strand
AACGAAAGCCTGCTAGGGGAATCGAACCCGGGACCGTCGGCTTCGTAGGATGTTGCCATACCCACTGAGCAATCGCTACGTTCATTTATGTCGACAGCCACCAGATGGCGCCAAGCTCGAATAGCATCTTCACCATCCCCTTTCGAAGCCCACACATATGCTTTGACCAGTGAAGCGCCGAGCCCAAGCGCTAATAAACAAAAGTGTCCGGTTTATGTGACAGCCGTAAATTTCACCGGTCCCTTATCTCACAACCTCGGGTCATTAAAAGAACCCCCTGCGGGCTCCCGGCGATATCTTAACGCCCGGTTTTCGTCACTCTGCTGGCGCGTCTTAAGCTCCCCTGGATCTGTCGTTAATGTTCGACGATCGAATGGTCAGTTAGTCGGCCATTATAGAGTGGACGTTTGGATCCATTGGAGAGAGCGAACGTCGTCATCGGTCCCATCACGGTGTGGAATATCGACGGTGCGCAAGTTTGTCTTAAGTGCCGGGATGATCTTATCTCGTTAAGTGCTGAAAGGTGGTTTTCGTGGTACTATTTGGCACTACCGTTCGGGATCTTGCGCTGTAAATTAGGAAGCCTTAAATGCAGGTATACACCGTAAGGCGTAAAAATCCATAACCTTTTCTTATTTTTAAGTAGCGCTTCAGCCTGTCCGAGAACAGGCAGCATTTTCGCAGGCTTTATTCGAATAATGTATTGCTACTACAATGACGTCACATCCGATCAGGTCGAGAGGTGAGCGTGCTCGCTCGCCAACCAGCAGATCCGGGTTCGATTCCCGGTGAAGGCTATCGTTGGATCGCTGAAAATACTGCGGGGAGGAAGGCAATGGTTCTGCTCCCTGAAGTTTGGACGCACCGACCCCCAGGTTTCTACATACCGATGGCTCAGTGGGTATGGCAACATCCTACGAAGCCGACAGTCCCGGGTTCGATTCCTCTAGCAGACTTTCGTTTATTCGATAGCCTGGGGTACTGGCGTCACCCCTGAGATTTCATTAAGGCGTCCAGAGCATAAGGGTGGATCCTACAGCCTGGCTATTCCAGCTGCCATCCCTTCCCTGCCCCTCGCACATCTATATAGACATGAGGGTGCAGTAATCCTGTAGTGCACAAGGCACTACGGTGATTTAAATAATTAAAAAAATAGTTAACGCGTTAAAAGCTTTCCCGGCTATTTTGAGTTTTTATAACTTTGTAAACCAACGGCTACAGCGCTAGGAGAAAAATAAGGTGTTTTTCTCCGCAACCTTTATGTTAAGTAAATTGTATAAACCACAAAGGAACAGCAACAGCCACGAACACGTTTAACGTATTATAATACAACTCTTAGTGAAACACGAGTCATTTCTACAGCATTCGACACGAGTAACCAACATTACAAACAAAAACCAGAAACTAAATGATAACCTGAAACGATAGCTACCAATGGTGGGGGACCACCGACGTCAGTGCCAAAAACTATGAGATATACACAGGTGCAGACTTTTTATGTGCTAGTTTACATACAAACGCTAGTTGTACGCAATCTGCAATGAATGATCACAAGCATGAACCGTAACATCATTTGTGAAGCATATCACTGCACAGTTACACATCATGTCGTCTGAATAATTAATTTCTTGATGGTTAACATTTGCTCACTGGGAAAGAGCCAGATTAAAGAAATTATATGTATTCAAAATTTCGACTTTTTTTTTTGCAGTAGGCAAACCTGAGAATTAGACGTTTGAATCAGTTATTTGGTGAAATTCGCACATTAATTTTATTTAAAAGATAATTTTGACTCGGACCTCACGCTAGGGGAAATGGCTCAGTAGGAAAGGCTGCGGTTAAAAATAAAGTGGAGGTAGGGGTTTTCACGGTAGCAATCCTTTCAGGTTTCAATTCGATATTGTTCAGTGCCATGTATGTGACCCACGTATCCAGGTCCCGCCGTATTGACACGACCGACATTAATTAACATTGTTCCCGCCCCTCCCATATCCAAACATACAGGTGCTTCCGAGGAAGACAATTCGTACAGCTCGACCACCAACGACCTGTGTTCCGATCTGGCCACCCTGGAGACGATGGTGTGGGACCTCGACACCTACAAGGAAGAGGACATCACCACCACCGTGCTGGACACCAAGTACAACCTGGACTCGGCGGCAGCCGCCACCGTAACCACCACCGCAGACACCACCCCGCTCCAGGTGATCAAAAACGAGAACCGGGACTCCTACACCTGGTCCACCGTCTACCAGCCACAGACCATGACTGGCAGTTACCAATCGTCACCGGAAGTGGAACCACAGTTGTGCGGTCCGGCCGGCAGCTACCTACCCGGTAACCAGGTGCCCTACTCCAAGAACCCGCTCAGCTCCATCATGGAGATGCGCCTGCCGGAGACCGTCTACAAGAACGGATCCGACACGGACGCGGAATACTCCGGCTACGGCAGCGCTAACGGCCGGCCACCGTCAGAAACGTTCAAAGGTGTCGGCCAGCAACCGCCCGTCACCACCACCCCCACGACCACCCATTGCAACAAGATGAACCTCCTGCAGGATGCCATGACCGCCTCCGGCATTCCCAACTACGGCGTGCAGGTCAAGGAGACGCCGCAGCCGCAGCCACCGGTCCGACGGCAACCGGATCCGACACCGACCACCGTGCCCCGCAAGCAGCAACGACTGGAGTACGTGACCAACTGGCGAGAGCAGGTGCAGGTGCAGCCGCCGCCCCAGGCCAACGCGACCATCCGGCAGCTGCTGTCCACCTGGCCGGAGAATTGCAAACGCTACTCGGCCCCACTGCCGACCAGCATCCAGCGCAGCCCCGCGGGTCCGGTCGGACCACAGCTGCAACAGATGACGCCCGCCAACGTCAACTACGCCAACCAGTACGCCAACCCCTACGGCCCTCCGGCACGCGGCCACCCTCAGCTGGCCCCGAATCGGACCGCCATGCTCCAACAACAGCAGATGCAGCCGGAACAGTACAACAGCTACTTGATGGAGTGCTACAAGCAGTCGCGGCTCATGTACAACGGCGGCGGCCAATTCCAGCCAGGCAATCTTCAGCAACAACCCTATCAACATCTCCATGACAACGGTCTCAACAACGGAATGGGATCTCTGCCTTTGTCGCCGACGGTCCCCGGCACCCCTCAGCAGCAGCCGGGTGGAATGACGCCGGAACAGTATTACCACTACCAGATGCACCAACAGCAGCAACAGCACCAGCACCACCTCCACCAGCAACAGGTCGCCTGTTCCGGTAACCAGCAGGTGATGGCGTACGGCGAGCGGGATCTGATGCTGGCGCAGACGGCGGTCGACATGGGGAAGGTGGAGCGCTACTCGCAGAACTTCTACGCCGAGAACGTCTACTACAACCCCCAGCCGAGTATCCTGCAGGAGTCACTCTACGCCCAGTCACGGATACCGGACACGGTCATGCCCAAGGCTAGCGGCTATCCGGGTATGTACGCCTATGGCCATCCGCATGCCTAGCGGTCGTCTGCTACTGTTGTTTGGGTCTGTCGTGTCTGTCCGGGTGCAAAGAGTGACGGTGTCGTTCCGCTCAAGGTTGAAGGTTGACGGTTCCGCTTGAAGGTTGACGGTTCTGCTTAAAGGTCAGGAGTTTGTCTCTGGTGTGGTGTTGGGTTTTAGTCGCGGCACGCCGATCTCCGAAACCACCTATTGGTTTATCGGATGATGGACTCAAGTCACAGGGCAATGCACAAGGCATGTTGATACTTGCCCAGATACTTGGGAATGAATACCTTTCGGTATTGGCTCGTGGTTTTGTGGATTCAATTCAGTGCTCTAGATTATTGATTTTTAATTATTTCCTAACTTTTTCGTCTGGAAGGTTATTATTAATTATACCACTACGATTTTAATGTATCAATTTAAAAATGTTGATTAGGTAAACTGAGACAGGCTATTACCCTGTGATTCCTAAACAAAAAAATTATGTAGACTTAAACGGGGAACAACAAAAATGCTACAGAGTTTTGTAGATAAAGCAAGCTAATACATGCATGGGTGGCGCTATATACGGGATGGCAATTGTGAAGACTTATATTATGGAGTCGTCGTGTCTCAGTTGCTTCGAGTACCTGCCATGTCAGGCAAACACTCGGTATTCGAATCCAGGCTTTACTATATTTGGTCAATTTCAAGTAATTATTATCCTAAATATCGATACTATCCCCCAGAATCAACATCTAGCCATTTGTACTGAATTGAGTTCACAAATTGTGTGACCGTGAACGCGATTTTAAGCGGGATTCCAAATTCAGAGATAATACCTTGTTGAATAATTTATGAAAAAAGTGTCATTCTCTTTTCGCATCTGGACGAGATCACAAAATAGAAATGTCGATTTCGAACCAAAGATTATGTGTACCGGATCCCCCTCTCTATACACGCACCACTTGTTCAATTTTGTTGCGAGTCGGACCGAAGGTGTCTGGAAATGTTTTTGACATGGTAATTTTATAAACCTGAAACCAGACGTAAAACAAAAGTTAATGTATCTGCATTTGCCAAAAACATGAAATAATAATAAAAACAATTCCAGAGTCAAAACTATGACGGGCCTTTTTCATTATTTCATTTCATGGTGAGACGGATTTATGGTGACTCGACAGAAAAAGAGGAAATATAGAAACAATAACAAAAAAATAGAAAAACTCTGCGTTATGGTTAAAAACGAACGTGGCACACCTCTGTCGCAATTTCTCACTCACCAAAATTGGGAATGGAATAAATTTGCCAGTCAAACAAGACAAGTCGGACCGACGCATAATTCAACGTTTGCAATGACATAACCCAAATGAACAGCCAATCACCGGGCGTGTTTTATGGTAAAGAGAATCGCGCGGGCGTGGAGGGGGAGAAACAGCTAAACTATACATGCGTCATTGTGGGAGACCACCTGTGTGCGCCGGGCACGTTTATCGCTACACGTACGACATGTGTTGCAAATCCGCTGCCGCTGTCACAGAAAGGAAGACCCACACGCGGAAGTAATTTAGGCCAATCTGTTGTAAGAACGGCGCGGCCCGATCTGAGGCCAAAACTGTGACACGCACAAAAGCAGACTAGTTGGGTCGGGTCTACCATAAACGCTACTGCGCACTACATGTGAAATATTTATATGTTTCAATTCCGATTTGTTATATCAATCTCATATATTTGGTTATTTTTCCCGACCAACAGCTATCGAATTAGTGCAATTTGAACACAATTCGTGCAATCATTATGACAATAAATTTTAAACATTGTACTGCAAGGTAGCGCAATAACCATGTAGCTGACCTAATATGGCAATCAATCTACAGAAAAAAATACAATTGAAATCGTAAATAAAGCCAGTTACACTATCAAGCAAAATTTGATCAATACACGTTATGAGATAATGAATTTAATGATCAGACTACTTCCCTAGCAGAAGGAATGCGCACTTGAAGATTTCCATTTACTCGAGTCCTATAATTTATACTGAATAAAATATATCGGAGGTGAAACAAGAAATACAAATAGAAAATGGTTTATAAAAATGCCTTTACCAGTTGAAAGGCTAATAACAATCTGCTTTTATTTCTTAAATGAACCGATCCAGTTTAAATCGTCTTCTTTTTCTGCGTTTTGTACTATGCTCTGTACTGTACTGTACAAATATCATGGTTTAATTTTCAAGAAAGATAATTTGAAAACTCGAAGAGAACGAATGCAGCAATTTACCTGCAGGGCAATTTTGGAGAGAGAACAATTGGTCTACGTTGCCTCTCAGACGACCACGTTGGAGAGCATGGGTTCCACCACGCCGAGATTCTTGGTCTCCTCGAGATGATCGGGGACTCGTTTGACGTTCTTCTTTTTGGCGTAGACCTGGGCGTCGTCGATGGTGTCAGGTAGGGTGCGGCCTTTAGTCTCCGGCAGTAGGAGGGTGAGGAAGCCAACCGAGACGCCTAGCGTACCGAACAAGAGGAACGGAAGCTGGCTCCACAAGTAGTCACCCTGAATGAGAAAACCAGAACACGACGGGTCAATGTCGAGGTTAACAAAGGGTGTCTATTTTTTCATCAAATACACTTGTCCTTCGTACATCTGATATTGCCTTTTTGCTATATCTGGTTTCGAGGCTTCTTTATTTTATACTCAATCTATTTCCGAGGCTGTCATGGCTTCGCCCGCCGTTGAGGAATTTAAGATCTAAATTCGTGTTACAAACTTAACACTTTGAATGACGGCGCGGTTAGACTTTTGGCGATAACATATCACAGTTTCAACCGCGTTAATGACGTGTATCGGTGTAGGGATGGGGAAAAAATCGACTAACCAATAGCAAAATCCCAGGTAAAATCAATAGTCCTATCCTCCCGGTTGATATAATTGCTCCCGATGCTGTCGACCTGGAATTAGAAACATATATTCGTTCGACTTTTTTCTAGCAAACAAATAACAAAATTGAAACGACACCGAATAGAGAAAATGAACATTAAAAGTTTACGAACAGTGAAAAAACACATAGATAGATATCACAGGGTTTTTATAAAGACCACGTATATTGGCCAAGCTGACCAATTTCGACAAAATTAGACACCAACCTCACAGTAGTAGGAAGAATTTCCGTAGCCTGGATCAAGGAGGTTATGAAGTAAACGCCGTTAAATATTCTGCCAATGATTCCGACGACAATTATAAGGATCGAAATGGATGGATGAGCATCTGTTGCAGAAATGTACATTTGAAAATTGGAAATCAGATATTTTCTTCTTTCCGATGGTGTTATTTAACACTCCAGTCGGCAGTGAGCAACAAGGTCATTTTAATTTTTAACAAACCTTGGTAAATCTTCAAAACCAGGAAAATCAAATTCATGGATCCAGTGATGAGCAAGGTAAAGCAAGTACATAATCGACGTCCGAGTCTGAAATGGGTCGAGTTTGATGTTAGCAATTGGTTATTCGTTTGTTTTTAACTTGGGATTAACTCGAGAGTCGTTTCCTAGTACCAGGTAACTAGATTGTTACCCTAAATACAATTTATAATACTAATTAAAATAAAAATAATCATGGTTTTGCCAATTGAAAAGGTCAACGCGGTAGAGATTATTCATTATACATAGTGTATCTGAATATTCATTGATTTTCAATGACAATCATAATTACACGAACAAAATTGTGTCCTCACTTTTCCACGCCATAGTAGGCAGATAGTCGGACAAAACATTCGACCACAGAAAGTATTGCAAAGTTGACGTAGGCGTTTCCTCCAAGTTCGGCAATCAGGAAATTGAATCCGTAGACGCAGATCTGTGCCACAAACCTAAACGGAAAAGTTACATTCAAACGAGATGTAATTTGCGTCCCGACACAATCATCCACCAATTGATATTGGCGTTTCAACCAAAATCGACGCAACGTAATGTTCAATTTCTAATAATCGATAAATACAAATTTCTGTATATTTTTTAAGTTAATTAAAACTTATCACCATTATGCAAAATTTTTTTAAAATAATGTTAAGAACCTGTCATTTAAAAAAAACGAATTTTGAAGAGAAAAAAATGAGCCAAGTTTTAATTCATATATTAATCAAGGGCAAATTAAAACCAACTTTAAGAGAAACATAAAATAAATTCCTGAGAAATAATCATGTTTATTTCATGATGAAAAAACTTTGCGCCTGTTGCGTTGGAAAGGACAAAAATATTAAGAAAATTGCTGGTTTCCCCCAAATTTAATTCACTCGGTTACTAGTTGACGCTCTTTGATGAAATATTTGGATACTCACATGCTTGCACAGATAATTAAGAGTATATTCCTAAGGTACGAGTGGCGCATCAAATCGACAATGGTTTGTTTCTTCTGCGATGACATGCTCCGTTTGACGTCATCAGCAAGCTCCTGGATGTAGTATTCGTTGTCCTTTGGCAGGACAATGCCGTTAAACGAGGCAATGACCTTGGATACCTCGCTGGCTTGTTTCACCCGTTGGCTCACCACCAGCCAACGAATATTTTCTTTAACAAAACTAGAACACGCGAACAAACACAAAAGGCAAGTTAAATGGTCGAATGAGTACGAATTCTTTCAACCAACAATTGTCGGAAGCGTTTGTATTTTCCACTAAAGCATCTTATAGCGAACAAGCTAGTAAAACAATTTGAAACATTCAAAAATCTCTTAACAAATAGGGTTTACAGAACCGATTTCATCAAAATTATGAAACAAATAATTTAAAAGCTAATAAAATAAACCTTTCAAGTAAATGTTTCTTGCCGCACACAACATCTGAGGATCAATTATTTTGTTCATATTTTAATTATTTTGTTCACTCGCATTTTCCAGAATTGCAATAACATCCGAGACATATGTTCATAGAAGTAAAAAACCTTTGTGCAGAACTGGACTTACAAATATCCAACGAAGCATACGCAGGTCAACATGGCGTGACACAGCATCTGATCCCTCCAGTAGGGCAGTAAATAACTGATTGCAGTGCCGAAGCCAGTGCTGAGACTGGGTCCGGCCAGTGTCACCACCGAAGCAAAGGTGCGGAATTTGCCGGGGAACAATTCCATAAGCGCTGAATACGCAGCCGTAGTTTGTCCCTAATGGAGTCGTTAAAAATGGAAATGGAAACGTTAAAAAAGATTAATACAATTCGGATCGGTAGGTGTCAATGAAAATGTACCAGAGTAACAAAACATGAATATACATGTAATTACTTATACAATTAAGAGTATATCCAAAATTGTCAGGGTCTATCTTACCGTCTCATTTATCATTTTGGATGGCAAGTTTTATGCTATTTAATTTGAATAGCGAAATTTTGCAGCAATTGATTAGTGAAATTTTCATTCTTGAGCAATGTTCACATTCTAAATATGAAGATCAATAACCTCTTCCATTCAGTTAACGAATTCATTTCAACACGTTTTATCTCATTCCATAAATCTAGATAAGACTTAAATCTTGATTTACGCGATCGTGAATTTAGACAAACCGACGACTCGACGCTCTCCATGGTGGACGTAAGTCGCACGGTGACGCCACACGTGACATTTGAAAATTAACAAACTTGCAATTACTATGAAGGACTTACTTATGAAGGATAAATGTGCTCTGGTATGGAATAACTCTTAAAATAGAATATGGTCACTTTTAAAAACTTTTTCTTAATTTTTCCTGGGTCACAGCATTTTCCATAAATTGTTCTCTCACCTAGCCCTAGGTGATACCTGCAATATTCACCTGAACAAAGATTCCACGAAGAAATGCAACCGCGCAGTACCCTTCAAAATTGTATATAAATCTCATCGGAATCTCCAAAGCGGCCTGGGCAAGAGTGGAAATAATCCACATCTTCCTACGGCCGTACATATCAGTAAAGTAGCCGCAGAAGGCACCACCGATCATAATTCCAATAAAGAAGATGGTTTGGAACACCCGAACGAGGTATTTGTCGTCGCACACCAAATCCCACTGAAAAGGAGCAAGTACACAAAAAATGCAAGCTTAAATTCTAAATAATACACAATATACAAAAATAATTATGACCACACGATAGATAAATTCATTCATAAATACTTGTTAAATGGATAAAAATGTAAAAATGCAAGCTTAAATTCTAAATAATATACAAAAATAATTATGACCACACGATAGATAAATTCATTCATAAATACTTGTTAAATGGAGCTGCACTCGCCTCTGTAACAATCGTGTATCTCATGACGTCAGACGGTAAATATTCGTAGCCGAGGTCGCATTTCTTAAGTCCCATACTGTGGTTACCGGGATCTACGTACATGTTGCATTTGTCGTATACAATTACTCCGCTAGGTAAAACTTCGTTTGGAATGGATTCGTTTTTGGACCATGACGAATTTAGCGGCAACTGAAATCGAAGAAAATCATAACTTTGAGTCAAATTGTGTGCCAAACTGTTCGGCCCATTCCATAAATTTGACTAGGTGGGCCGACAGGAACAGGTGAAGCGTTAGTCAACGAGCTTTCAAATTAAAAATCGACATCTAAATTGACTTCTAATTTCTTTTTTCTGTCGCTAATAATGTTGGTGCTTTTAGAGAGAAGTTCACCTCTCGGCGATTTCATAACCCAGACCTTATTCTTTTATTTCGGCGAGAGAAAAACGAAATTAGAAGCAATTGATCTGAACATAAATCGATCAAGTGATCATATTTTGTTCATAATTTATCCAGGGAATTAAAATTTGTGTCATGAATGCATATACAAAAACCTTTATATTAATTACATTACTGATTTGCGCATGAAATAACTATTATACCAACTGTATTTGGAAGCTCCAAGTTGCGCTCGGAACAATAATATACGAAAAATTATCATCAAACATTCTCTGGATTCTCTGGACAAACGTTTAGGATTCTTACCTGACAATGATGCACAGGCGACATGGTGATAAACGACAAAATATAATTTAATCCTATCGAGTGGATGAACGAGAAAACCAAGAAGGAAGCCCCGATAATCTGAATTTTGCCGGGCTGACCCAGACTCAGAATGTAATCGTCCAACTTGGAAGTCATTTTTAAAACAATAGAATCACAATTTCTGAACCACAAAATTGGAGAAACTCGAAAATTTGATTTAAATTTCCGAATAATTAAAAAAAACGTTAAAAAAACCCTGATGTCCGGTGTTATCAAGACTACTAGTTAACTGGTCAAATCCATTCTAGAAAACTCAACTAAAACGCCTCACTACCCACTCGCGCTTCACTCCACTTCCCTAAACAACTGGTTGAACGCCTTCGCCGGAAAGAAGAGATAACGCGGGTGGCGAGAGGATCTTATATCCGGCGGAGGAACCAATGCGAAGCAAATATTGATAACTTGGTCAGCATACAGCGAGCACACACACCAATGCCCAACTGCATGTGAATGTATGTTTGCGACCGTGTGCCTGAACCTCGAAACAATTGGCATCAATTGCTATCCAATTGATGCCCATGTACAGGAGTTCTACGGGCAACAAAATTGACAGATTAGGATGTGATCTCTCTCCTCCGAAGGGCGGCGGGAGGAGGGGATTCGGTTATCAATTGAGGCGAATCGCTAATCTGGGATCGCATTATTCGGTAAATAGCAATTTGACCCTAAATCCAAAGTTTAGCCTTTGTCTTCCAAGACAATTGTAGCTACTTAAATAGAAATGGGCGTCCCAAAGTGTTATCGTACCGAATGTTTTCAAACTTGGATCGAGAGGGCAATGCAAGGCAAAATCTGCTGTAGCTACTAAACTTTTTAAATTCTGTAGGTGGTTCTTGCCGTTCTACATACAGAATTACCGTGTGTTTGATTCATAAATAATTTTTTCTTCAACCGATCGAGCACCAGGCATCGGTTCATCCTAAGCTGTGGCCATCATCTGAACGGCAATGCACAAGAGACAGGATCATTTCGATTTCAATATCATATTAAATATGAATTTGAATCATTATTAATGGCACTAAATGAACCAGTACTTCAATTTTTGAGAAATAACACCTAGTGCAAGACAGGCAAATATATGATTTAGATGAGATATTTTCCAGTGCTTGTTGAATAGCTTGACCAACAAATAGTGACCTCAGAGAGCTTGGAGTGAAACTGATACTGATATTATCGCATGATCATTGCAGAGAAAATTTGTACGAATTTCTCCTACAGCTGGAAATAAAATTATTGCATCTTAATCTTCTCTACCGATGTTCCGCGAGTATTATCATTATTATTTATTATTATTTTATTTTTTGAACATCGGACTCGATTAAATCGTGAACAGCGGTTCGTTGCACTGTCCATGTATGTCAGGAATACTACTCTATCAGAGTTAGATACTGTGTGAGCGAGAAAAATGCGGTTCTAACGACCAGACAGCGATCAATCGCCTTCAATCAGTCAAAAAACCTTGACGGTCATTTTTGCATCCAGTTGTCTTTGACACGACTGACGTTGTCGACTGGCATTTACCTAATTCAAATCAATTGAGGAAATACAGATACGAACTAGTGGTGTATCCCGTACAGCCATGGACCACGCCAAAAAAAAAAAAAAAAAAAAAAAAAAAAAAAAAAAAAATAAAAA
>JAUJYS010004306.1:0-12121 GCA_033995665.1 Melogona broelemanni | reverse complement strand
CCATCAATGATACGGCCGCCTTTTATAATATTTAGCGAAGAAACTGACGCCGTCTTTTATAGACGATACCTAGCTGCGTTACAAAGCCGTTGGTGGAATTTAAGCCCACATTTAACAATAATGTCGACTACATACAGATTTAAAAAATAATAATAATTCATGGTCGAATTTCGACGAACCACTCTTGTTGCTAAGGCAATGATGTGACAGGCACTATTTTATCTCTGAGATCGAATTAATAAGTGTCCGCGGCAGGAATCGACCCCGGGACCGACAGCAGCCGGTTGCAATGCCAACTGGATAACGACGAGTCGCACAGCATTGCATGTATTTGAGGAGCTTCCATCGACTATCAGATCATCAGATCTATCGACCATCAGATTAAAATGACATATCATCTGATTCAGTTTTCAGTGAACTCCCTCAATTTAACGTAAAATGCGTGTGTGCGAAATGTCCAAAATGCGCATACCGTCACACTTCTCATCGATGTTGTGCACCTCTTAGAGAGAGTGTACAGGGGTTCGACAAAATAATCGAAACAGCTCTATATGGTGCACAAACCTATCTATTTCCATTATTTTGTACAATCCCATATATGTCAAAACTTTTCTACTCAGAATGGCGTTGTCCGTCGGGACTAGTTGCTTAGCCCCTAACCTAATCCGTAAATGGGCGCACTCAAACTACATTTTACACGGGCAAACGAATCGAGTCCATGTGGCAGTGACAGTGATAGGATAGAGCAGGACGCGCTCATCCAGAAAATAGCCGCTTTCATTTCACGGAGCCATTATTCCGAAATGGGTACAATCAATAATTAAGTCGGATCGCAAAAACAGTGGATAAAGATGTCGTCTTTTTTTCACCGACTTTGACTTTAATTATTTTGGCGTGTCTAATATTTAGGCTTTTTTTTCGGGTGCACATATTTCTCATTTATTACTAACTTATGAAATGATTTTTGTTTAAATATGATGCACGAAATGCGTAGGCCCGACTAACCCGAGGGTCTCACGGAAACCAGAAACCTGTACCGGTTATTTGCATAAACATAAGTTAAACATTTGAGAAACATTAGATATTCGGAAGTTCGTGAACACGTTAAAGGTACAATTAGGCCTTCGTTTCGGCCATGGTTCATTCAAAAATTGTGCATAGATATTATACTCGAGTATATACAACATAAATTTACAATTAAGAAGGTGTCTCGTAGTGCATCCGTAACATTGATTTAAAATTGTTAAATTCCATATACCCTAAAAATATTTTAAAATTGAATAACAGTGGGCCAATAACTTGGTAAACTTCATGAGGTCACGCGTAATATTAAAAATTAAAATTGAATTTCTGAATTGTCAGCATATCATAAGTTTTCCCTTTTGTCTTGACGTATTATGTAAAATTAGGTTGTAAAACCAATCTTAATTCGATAAAATACTGTAGATATGAAATGCCAAGTTCCGAATTTTGAAAATTAAAAGTATACATGTATATTTTTCTCGGAAAATACACTGAATTATCTAGTACAGATGTAAGCTCGCCATTCACAATTCCATGCTGAATTACGAGTACACTAGGCACCGAACAATGAGTATACGAACGAGCGACTAGAACGGACACTAGTCGACTAGTTGTATTACCCGGGCCAAGGATCGAAGGTATTCATTCTTCTTCGCCAGCTCCAACCCCGATTCACTGTTGATCTTTCACAAACACCGGTAGTGAGCCCGCTGTGAAAGGTATACGAGAAATGGGACTGAGGTGTTTGGGGAGACGTTAATTTTATTTTCGCATGGTTCGGCGTCAGCAATCTGTCATAGAGAACACATTTTTCTAAGACAGAACAGTCATTTTTCATTTTTTTTCCATCTCGGTGTTCCTCCCTCCTTTCTTTTATCGCTACGTGTTGGGCCTATCGACACCGAGTTGGCCACGTTCCAAGACTGCACTAAAGGCGCGTTCGTGAGGCTTTTTATTTTCCTGGTACCCCGCGTCCACATTACACGTTATTAGCTATCATTTTTCTTTATAAGATTTTTAGCATCGCGATCCTTTCAAAACCAAATGGAAACCAATTTTTTTAGATATCAATGAGTGATAATACTATCGTAATAAGCTTTTCAAAAATAAAATGAAAAACTATCGATACCATCGGACAACTTCGCTAGTTTTCCGTTCATCGTTCCTTACTAACTGCGCATTGAACTAGTTTTCAGATAGGGCCACCAGAGGGTAGCACCATTTGTCACCTTAACTTGTGTTATTACACCATAACTTTTGATGGAAGCGTTTGCAAAAGTATCTACCCGATGGTCTTGCAGTGAATCCTATGCTAGCATAAATATTTTCACGAGGAAATGTCATGTTGCGTTGATTACTAAAATATTAATGCTTTCAAATTTGTTTTGCCACGCATTGTCCGCGATGACAAATGAACACCAAAAAAAAAAAAGAATTATTTGAGGCCTTTAATTTTCAAAGTGGCTGAGCTTAGTCAAATCATCCTCTTCACTTTTTTAATCTGATATGATCAAACATTTGTTTATCATCCAGGTTTAAAAAAACAACTTTTGAAAAGTCTCAAAACCTGCGATTACATTGCTATATTTCTGACAGTGTATCCTTATGAGCAGAGGGTCTCTCAAAGAGTCGAATGTGTACGGGCTGAAAGACCTATATATTGGGTCGGATGTGGTTGGTTGCCCAGGCACGTGCTCTGCGGGCAAAGTGGCTCGGAATGGGATCGGTGCGCAGCGAAAAAAAAATATCCTCCGAGAGAATGCGTATATACTCGAATATGAGTTTATTTTTATGTATAGGACGAAGTAGGTGGTTTCATTCAATCGAACTTGTGGAATGGAAAAAGCCGGGCAAAACTGCTATCTTTTATTTCCTGAAAGGGAGTACCCACCCGTCTCGGATATTGGGGAGCTAGTGCCTCCTGAGAAGATTTGAGCTCAGGGTCAGAACTTAGAGGTTGCGCTATGGCCTCTGTGCATGACTGAATATGGTGCCCTCTGGTCGGTCGTGGGTATCTCATCGATCATCAGAGAATTATCGATGCTGTCTACTGTACTTGTGGACCGTTGTCTATTAAGTGTTTTGAGATATCCTTATAAGGCGAAAGTTTTTATGTGGAGTCATCAGCGCAACACCTGGTAATAATTGGGTTTTTTTTACCGCCAACAGAAAACTAATAACGGTGCTCTACCTCGCGATCAAGCGCAAAGCTAATTCGAATTTTCTAAAATGAATGCTGTTTCTTCGTGATGCTGTTAATTTCGAGTCGATATTCGATTTGTGCTAAATGCTTCAAAGAATCAATGCTATAATTCAGGAGGACCAAATTTTGTCGTCAGGTCACATTTATCTCGCTTCGAGTGAGGGGAGCAATATCCTTTTTTAACTAAAGGCCATACTGCGTCGTCAAGTTATATTTTCCCGGATGGTTGCCGAGGCGAAAGTCTACTGTAGACCTCCCAGTTTTTTTTAAATAAATTTCCTTCCCTTTTTCCCGGATGAAGCTGGGCTCTTTTCTAAAGTTAATTATAATTTAACCTCAAGTATAATATACAGGTGTAAATGAAAACAAGCCTTTTTGATGTTTTCACTTATTGCATTTTTGTAACCTTGTTAAATTTGACCCTGTTTGGCTTTGTTGGCAATGGATTTATTGGTCGGTCCACTTCGGATTTGATTGAACCACCGAAAGTTATGTGGCTCCCACTGGTTTAGAACATCCCACTCGCTAGCATCCATTCGTCCACCCGCAGAAGAATTCCCCTAGCGAGGCAATCTCGATCTCCGACAATAACTCAAACAAAATTTGTTGTCCGTCCTAGAAAGGCTTTTTCAATTTCGAAAATATTGCTTATCGCGCTTTCGTTGATTTATAGTTATTTAATTAGTTGTTTTTGGGCCGAGTCCCACTCGTGCCATTCTATGGATTATTATTTTTTTTTGTGTTCTACTTCAAACTCTACACTTAGGGTGAGATTGCTTTGCGTCGAGAAGCGGCATTCGCTTCAACCCTCGAGTGGATTTGTAATTAGGAGGGTGCCAGCTCGACTTTTTTTTCGTTCATTTTGACATTCGGATTTGGGAGGACGGGAAAACCGATAAGTCGGGGAAAAGGGTTTTGTCGTCTGGATCAAGCGAGAGGTAAAAAAAAATTATATGTCAACCTCGCGGGTGAAACTAAACTAAAGATAGGCTAAGCTCTACTTGGTCACCATTATCGGCCTGTGTAAAATTTGCTTTCACGTGTTTTAAAAGAAGTTGTTAAAGCCTTTTCACAATAACGGACTCTCAATTGGAAAACAAGCATTATACAGAGAATAATAAATAAATAATATATTTTTTAATATCGCGATACTATCATTGTGTTACAATATCGATAGTTACCAATTGATACACCCTACTATCGATATTCTCACCTGTCTCACAACTATCATTCAAATCAGGTTCAATAGGTTAATCATTGATGTCGCTCGCCACAGATTAATATCTATGGACGTTGACCTTAAACTCAAGGTATATGACCACTGACACGCACACACTCTGATGGAAAACCTTTTTTAGAATAATTACAATAGAAGATATTGTTTCGTAATTTATGTTGTAACGTTAACGTAATGTTAGATGCCGTTGAGGTAATTTGACATTAACTATGTGTTGACCTTCCTGTTGCACACGTGTTCTGTTGTGCGGATGTGATGTAACCGATTTCGTTAGTTGGTCAGGATCCCTTGACCAAGTTCCGTTCTTTAATTGAAAAGTGTCCGCCGAAAGTTTGGCGCTCGCGAAAACTGTTTTCTGCGGATTTGTATTCCGCCAGCGGCGCGAGATCTATCGACACCGCTGCGTTTATCACACCTGAACTCTCCGCAACCGTTTCGGTGTGTGTAACTCAGGACCTTTTTTCTTTTCCTATTTGCAATCGCCTTTTTTTTCCTCTTCCTAAAATCAAACACTCGATATATCCTCCTAAATCCTGATGCGACAAACATAAATCTTTGCCAAATAGGAGACAAAACCGACCAAATTCGAAGATTTAAAAGCATTGTGTCCACTGTCGAAATTCCCTGACGTATCGACTGTCTATCTTTGCGTCTGGTTTGAATGGTGTCTTTTGATGTTTGTCGACCAAATAGCCATTCATTATTGTAATAGTATACTAGTACTCTGAATGTTAACATTGAGCTGTTGATTCAGGCCTGATTCCCTATTTAATTTTTAGCCCATTCATTTGGGCCATCATATTACAAGCGCATGAGCGATCACGTTGAACTCAATTATGCAAAATGTTTGCACAAGTACATAGTTTTGTACAGTTTGCACAAGTGAATCTGTGATAATCTGTCATCAAAATTCAGGATTAATAATTTTCACAGATGCACGTACATGTATAAGTCTCGACCGATTATGAAGGATAACTTCTCTTGTATCTGCGTCAATAATTACATCTGGTATTTTTCTTGGTTGTATATCTGTCTCCATATGGTTTCTTCGATTTTCTATGATTCGGAGAATGGGATCTGAGGACTATGTTCGAGTAGGACTTATCTGCCGTCATTGGCCATTGCTTTGTTAGTTTTTTCTCTTCCCTACTAGTTTCTGCTTCTTTGTCTGAATAGACGGAGAGGTTGGACTGCGTGTGGGTGTGTGTGGCTATATCATTGGCCAACTGCGTTTGGCATTCTGATCGGATAGTCGATAGTGGCGCTAGCTCCACCATTGTGGCCGGGACGAGGTTACTGAATGGCCGTTGCAGCCATCGGCACACTTCGCCTTTTGGCAAATCACTTTTGTGTGTTTTTTTTTTAAACTTTTGTCGATTGACTGAGACGGCACAATAGGACAATGGATCCAATTTTAATCAATTGATGCCTAATGTTATTATTAAGTGAAAAATATATTTTGTATATCAATCGAACTTTACAATCATCAAATAAAATAAAAATTACTTTGTAAATTTATTTCTTTATTTTCTTTATGAAATTTAATAAAAAATACACAATTTTTATATTATGTAAAATAGGTTAACAACATGCATTTGCTTACCAGGCAGTTAAATATTATTTTCTACCTAATTGCAATTTCTACACAGTTATCAGTCTCAGTCTCCCTTACTGCATTTTTTTTGTGATAAAATTTCTAGGTTTACTCAAGTAAATATTTTAATATAAGTTTTAATTACATTAGGCTGCTATTATTTTTAAACTACTATACGCTTATTAATGCAACGTTGTTCTACCTAATTAATATATTTTTTCTGCGAAGGTGATAAATAATTCCGTATGACAACTTGTATGCAATATTTTATTTAACTTTTAACTTCAGCGATGGTCATGGGAATAATTAAAATAAATTTTGTTTATCAATTTGCAAGTTGAATTAAAAGATATATTCGGGATTTCTTTAGATAAATGTTCCGATTTTTTCTAATTCGATATTGCATACTTTTAAAAAATGAGAATGATGTTACGAAAGGTAACGCAAACGAGCCGTATTACCGTAACGCTTATATAATAAATGCAAATTTCAGAAGAACGAAATAATTCTGCAAACAAACATGAGAAAATTAACGGCTAACAAATGGAACAAACAAAATTTTATTATATATGTATACTGTAAGTTACAACTATGAGATGAAAGAAAATAGTATATTTGATTGCCGGATACTGACTTCGTGATCGTATTTTGAATTATTGGGTTAGCTTTCGTAAATACGGAAACACAATTTGATGTTTGTTGTATTTTTTATGAAATCGAAACTATGCAATTTATTTACAGTTTCCGTTTACTGCTACACTAACTGCCCCCTCCCCCCGTATTCGCGCAGACCGTAAACAAAGAAACATCCAAAATCGCCAACGCTTTTCGATCGGTGCATTGAGGCATCGACAGGATGTTGAATCATCAACAGGCGCACTTACTCTCTCCATAGCTGCCTTCATCGCCAAAACACGGCAGAGATAATTTACCATCTCCCAGTGTTGACCCAACCAGACTGTGCGCGTGCATTCGGGAACGCACCGCGTTATCTCAATATTTACCGTGCAAATGGCGGCGCGGCCATTTTCGCCCCGCCATCTGTTTACCCAGCGCTGGAGGAGGCCTCCGCGCCTGGATTCCGGGGGCTCCCCAATGGCCGGTTTTGATCTGCAGATTTAATTTGGGAGTCCCAGACCGGTGCTCTCGGTCACTGATTTAATACACCCAGAAGTCGCGTCTCAATCAATTTAACTCGCCGGCCGGGGCCCCATTTATGCGCATTAAATTCTCGTTAATGTTTAGCGGGTGGCATGGCGCGTACGCCCGACGTTATATATTAAACGATTTTCGTTTGCTGACCCGAGGCTACGCGCGTATTAACAACGCCAGTCGCTCTTTTAGTGAGAGACAATAATTTTGCGATTGCGCGGAAAGTAACTGCAATTTCCCCTGAGCGTTATCATGATTGGAAGTTACTGAAATTTCTGTTAATGCGTGGAAATTTGCTGTGGAGAACAGCGACCCATCGATTTACGGAATAAATTAGTAACTCTAGATAACAATTTACCTTTAATAGCTGTAAAAAAAATAGTTTCGTAGTATGAGAGATTCCAAATCCACCTTTTTGATTCGAACAGTTACTTGTAGAGACTGAGCTACCATGACTGCGTGAAATTGCAGATCCGAATGATTTTTGTCTAAACTTGGAATATATCTGTTCGTGACACTATTGAAAGAGTATGACTTTCAAGTTTCCACCAACAGTAAATATTTATAATTTTGCTTCCTGAGTCTAATATTTGGTGTTCGAAACTTCAACAACGTTTCTAAGTAACCAATTTATTATATGGGTATCCAAGTAATAGTTATTTTATTTATTACTAAACTTTCGTCTCGCGTTTCTAAATTTGACATTTTCTGATGCTGGATGTTTGTTGACTGATGTATTACGAGTATTACGCTATTAATTTTTCCCATTTTGTTCGAACGGCTTATTCGTATCACTATTGGTGATTACTCGTCGTGGTCGTGGTCGTCTCGGGACGATTTCTGGAGCGGGCTTTCGATCCCGGGGCACTAGCGAAAATGTGCCCATCATTAAAAGGCTCGAACCCTGAGAGGGGTACAGAATATCCTGTAGCGACTCGATCCGAACAGAAAAAAATCGTTGGTCACTTCAGGATGACCGAAACAGTGTCAAACCAGTGCGGACGTAATACTTTCCGTCAACTTCCTGACACCCACCCAGAAGGAAGCACTTCTGGTGGTGGGAAAATTGATGAAAATAGCGCAACAACGCTTCTGCCTAGAATCAGCCCTCTCCGGCAATATTACACGGCCGCATCAGTTGTGAAGACCCATTCGCCAGTCTATATAACGCTCGTGATTAAAGCCACCGTCGTGGGTTTTGCGACTGCCCTTTCGATTGACTGGCTGGTGTACAACGGTGGGATTGCTCGGTAATCTTCGTTACCACTCGTACATTGTTCATTGGGTGATTTATGACTTGGCAGTGGCACTAGGCTGATTGGATAAGAGCCGGTATTAGTTTTGAGCTCGACGGCGTGTTAAATGGAGTCCTTCCGCTCTCTATATCTCGCTGCGTGTGTGTGCCTCATCGAACCGCAAGTGAATGGTTGTGATGCCTCTTTATACTGTATTTTCAAGCAGCAAAATTGCAATGGCGCTGAGATTTAGATACTTTAATTTTTAAGCCGGCTTAAAATTATTTATCTGTAAAAAAAATATATTGTGAAATATCGTTTTACGTTGTCAGTCGTTTTTAAGTCGTAAAAGTTTTAGTTAAAAAGTTAAGTTTTGCTAATTAGTTTTTTTTTACTCGATGACGCTTTTAATCTTTAGTTATACGCATTAGTCTACTCGAAGGTTGCCTTATATTTTTTTTCAGGGGAAATCTCCTCACTGTAATGAATACAGTGTATCTACAGGATCTACGGGATATATATTTTTTTTTTTTTTTTTTTTTTTTTTTTTAATTCACCGTTTCGCCTAGTGCACTACAGGAATACTGCACCCTCGTAGGAATACTGCATCCTACAGATACTACAGTGCATCTACAGGAGATTCTACAGATACTTGTGTTGCTTAGGTAATATGTGAGGAAATATTGAATACGGGCAAATACTAGAAACTGTTGTTCATGCCGATCGCAGCGCGTGTGGCGGTGGAAATACGAACTACTTGCAAGATCAGGACTAGTTGCCAAATAAATTGCCATTGTGACCCAGGAATACTTTATTTTAGGACGTTTGTTCCAGGACAATTCGGTGAAGTGATCACCTAATATTAGTAGTTTTAGTTTTAAAACTTAAAAGTTGCATCGATTGATATAGCTGAATTAACTAAGTGCATTTATAATTAATTTAAATGTTGGATTCAAGCTGATCAAACGATTTTGTTACCGTATTTTATTTCTTTAGAAATTGATTAACTTGAATTCTGTTTACTCGCTCGTCGTTGTTAACTGCTTTAGTTGAGTCAGTGATTTTATGTACTTCAATTCGGAATCACTTCTTATTTTGTTGTATTTGGAATAGTGATATAATTTTGTAAATGTATTGACTTATTTTTAAAAACCACGTTTTAAATAGTTATTGAAAATCCGTATAACAGCACGCAACCAGTTTTTGAAGCAGGCACATATTAATCCTCTGTGACCGTGTCATTGACCACTACATGCACTTGTATGGGCTACGGCAAATCTTGGAGGCCGAAATAGTTAATATGTACCTTTGATTCGCACGGCGCACACGAGCCTGAGACAGTCACGCACGTCAATTTTTCTTGTACATTTTCTGGGGCATCGTCCGCTTTTCGCAAGGTAGAGAGCACTTGCCAATTCCCGCTTTTTTATTATTATTTCGCCAGGCCCGGTGCCAAGTTTCTATTCCCTCTATTGTCCGGACTCGTTAAATGCGTCTGTAAAGGGGTCATTATCCATAGAGTGCCCGCTGCACTATCGAAAAAATTCATTTGGAAACAAGAATTCAATATCTGGTCACTTCGCAGATTCTGATCTGGAAGACATCTTTGGCTTCTGTACAGTATCTTCATTCGTGATTAACAAGCGGAAATTAAAAAAAGCAAACGACCTAAAACAAGCGAACAAAAAAAGCAATTATGTAGTGATTATTTCCATATGCCTACTTGTACAGGTATTCTATGTTGTGGTCTCTTGGTGTTTTGTCTTGGTGAAGAAAGCATGTATCCTTACGTTAATCGATTAAACATTCACAATTTAAAAATAAGGTATTACGTATAAAAGTATTCAAATTTTACTGGTGTGTGATGATTTCTAGCTAAATTTTACTGGTTATAATTTTGCTAATGAAGCAGGCGCTTCTTTCGAAAGTGTACTGGTTACAATGTAAAGTAATCACACAGTACACCGATGCTTTACAATTTGCCATCTCTAGGGGCAGCATAGCATCTAGCTTTAATACGGCATATTGTACAGCAGCGGCATTAAGATGGCATATCGTTCTGAATAAATGTTTCAACAATCACCAAAATAAAATTTAAATTGATTTGTTTAGCTTTTTTGTCCAATCCCTTACAAAAAGCACTATTGAGCAGTATAGGATATTTCTCGAATACTTAGTTAAGATCAGGTAAGAGCTTAGAGGTGGATCCTGCAGCCTGGCTATTCCAGCTGCCAATCCCCTTCCCTTCCCCTCACTTATCTCCATAGAGACACGAGGGTGCAGTAATCCTGTAGTGCACTAGGCATTACGGGGATTTAAAAAAAAATACTGAAGTTGTCCGCCAGTGACGCTAGCGTCCTAAATTCGCTCCTTGAACTCGAATCCGCTCCCCGCGCTATCTCCACGTCCACGACTTTCTAATCTCGATGAAACCGATTGCGGGGACCAAGTTGGATCAGTCGTTATATATATATATATAAGGCTTCACTCGCGGAGAGTCCGAGGCAATAATGCGATACACGAAAATCAAATTACTGTTTAGGCACTATGGGGAATAGGAATCCGGAACGGGGGAAGATTGCCGGAGCGACTTTCGCTCTCTACCCGTTGTTATCGCGCCGCCAGAACGCCGTTGGATTAAAGTGACACCCAATTTGCGCATCTACCCAGAAAGTGAGAGTTGGGAAGATGGGTGGGGAAAAAACGTATGCAGAGAGATCAGTCGGTATTTGATGGAGTTCCTCATTGGGTCTGTCGCCAACAGTCAGACTTGGTTGGGTTACGCGCCCCATTTGCGCGCGCACCTTGGGAGCCCCCAACAACAGAATAACTTGGTAAACATTTCTGGCAACCTACTGAGACCCTAACTGCATCAGACAAAATTTCCTGCATTTTGTTGTCTGAATATTAGTGAAGAGTGTAAGGAAATAATTTTTTTTTTCTGGGCTCACTAAGCTTCACATTGGACTCTAGAATACATCGCAAGAAAATGAAAACAATTGTTTGTACGCCGCTAACAGAAAATACCGTACGACCAGAAAAATTGGCGCCAAAATATCATTATATGAGATCGTCTCGAAAAGTTGACCGATTATCAAGAAACTTGGCATGGGTGTTGATCAACACCTTATTTTCAAATTTTTCACGCAAATATTCTTCTGAAAATTTTCTGTTCATATGGGGCGCTGCATTACGTACCGGGTAGTCAACATGTGAATCGAGTTTGATATCGTGCCGTCCTGGTTCAAAACCAACTGTCAACTTATGCCATGTTTCCTTTATTTGCGGGCCCTCCTGGGTCTCCTGCTTTCCGTACGACTTTCATCGCGTCTGAATGAATTAAAAGTTATTATTTTTTTAAGACAGTGTTTTTAAAAATCGCCTAGCACAATTTTTTTTTGTATCTCGTAAAAAAAAATTACAATTAGATCGACACAATTTTTAAACACAATGACGACGGCACGACGTCAAACTCGATTCCAATGTTGATGACGTAATGCAGCGCCCCCTATGAACAGAAAATTTTCAGTGGAATTTTTGCGCAAAAAAATTGAAAATAAGGTGTTGATCAACACCCATGCCAAGTTTCATGATTATTTTGAATACGTACGAACCGATGGCTCAGTGGGTATGGGGACATGCTACGAAACCAACGGTCCCGGGTTCGATTCCCGGCG
>JAUJYS010004305.1:0-12121 GCA_033995665.1 Melogona broelemanni | reverse complement strand
CCTGTAGTGCACTAGGCGCTACGGTGAATTAAAAAAAAAAAAAAAAAAAAAAGTCGACAATTACAAGAGTTCTTGGAATATTTCCAATGATTAAGAAGTGCTGATTTTTTCGGTGTATCATGCTATATTATGCGCTCAAAGATCACATAGTTGAACAATAATTTTCTTCAAAGCGTTACTATCGTAAATGTTAGGTCGATGGCAGTGTTGGGTTCGTTCCTTTTTAAAAGGACCCCGTTCGAGTTCCTACAAAAATTAAATGATACCTGGTCGCTCCATTTTCTTTTCAAAATGACATGGAACATTTCCATTTCTTTTCCATTCATTCGATCAAAATAATATTTAAAAAAGATGCTGAGTGGTGTAATGTTCACGAACAAATATTGATTACGCTCACGCTGACGTCAAATGATAATTTGCATGATATATATATAAATTTGCCAGCACAGCTCAAAATCTTTAGCAAATTCTATTTTGATTAAAAAGAAACCGAATTGCACAGAAAAGGAATATCAGTGTAAATTCCTCAAAAAAGGAACTAAACCGTTCCTAACGTTTTTTCCTAGGAAAGAAAAACCCTGGTGTTCCTAAGTTCCTCAAAAAAGGAGCCAGTTCCTAGGAACGGAACTTCTCTGTTCCGTTTCTACCTAACACTTGTTGTCTCCTGAACAAAACTATAGCAAACTGTTGGTCTAATCAAACTGTAGTTTATTAATTTTTCTACTAATTCAACTGGAGGTAGCCGTCCAGTTCGTTCGCTCAGGAACCACCACTTGCATCCCCTACAAGTGTGTACTATTTCAGTGGATAAGGTAGCTTGCAATAATTAGGAAAAAATAAATCCTTGAGTCATCGAGTCTTAAGAGGATATTGCCGATATTGTACCCGGGTTCAGGTCACCAAATGAACATTCGCGTTTTTGGCAAATGTGTGTCTATCCGAGCTGACGAGCATTTAATGTTAGTTTCATTTGATTAAGTGTACATTAGTCTAATGACGTCCATTCCCAGAAACAGAGAACGGTACCATACCATAAATGTGCCAGTGGATCACCGCTTGAAGTGCCCACACACAAAACGACAGCGTTATGTATTATTGCGCAATGTGATTGTCGAGCCCGCCTATAGGATGCCAGCATCTTTTTCATTCCTGAAAACGCCTTGTCACTTCTGAAGTCAGTATGTTTTCCCAGATTCGAAACAATGTTCTTTTTCATACTTTGGTGTAGTATCTGTTCACCAAATTGAACAATTCGGGCAAAAACAATTTGCTAACGCTTTATTACATCGCGCAAATTGAGTTTGAAGTACCTAGTACTAGATGTCTGAAAATCAGAACTAGGTTACGCCGATAAATCTGCATCGATTTTCCGTCTACAAAGGCATTGTTGCTCCATGACACATTCTAACTTGTCATAGCTTTCATGTAGTTTCATGTTCGTTAGCCTGGGGTACTGGCGTCACCCCTGAGCTTCCACTAGGGAGTCCAGAGCTTAGGGGTGGATCCTGCAGTCTGGCTATTCCAGCTGCATCCCTCTTCCCTTCCCTTCCCTGCCCCTCACATATCTCAAAAGAGACACGAGGGTGCAGTATTCCTGTAGTGCACTAGGCGCTACGGTGAATTAAAAAAAAAAAAAATGTAGCTTTCTTGCTTACGCCAGGTTCAATAATCGCAAATATTAACGAAAAGTTTGCATCTATGTTTTATAGAACCGGATGTATTTTATATTGGCCATATCGGCCTGAGCAGAAAAATAGTAAATTATTCGTGCTTTGTTATGTTCAATTCCGGATTGAAAATGTATTCGCATGTTGCAAATATAAATGTGTCGCGTATAAAAATATTTCAGCTGTGGCTTCAATATGCGAATAAAATATATACACACGAAAAAATTAAGAAAAGTTTCACAATTCGTATCTATGAAGATGCAAATTAAAATCCTATATAAATCCAAAGTTTTTGAAAACAGTTGGGCCAAATCATTTTAATTAAAATAGACCATTCACCTTAAATTGGGAAATAACGATTTTCTTTATATTAAGGTACCGTAATGTATATTCCGCGAAAATTGACAACATTCGTTCATTGAGAACTTCAAAATTCTGTATTTAAAACACTAATAATCAAAAATTGAAATCTGTATTAAAATAAATCCCTTCCCCAATAAAAGATTTTATGTTTTACAATATATCAAAGAGCTAGCGATCGTTACGCTTCTAGTCATATAATCGCCGAACCTGTTTCTTGATTCGTTTTGACTTATATCGACATCAGACAGATTATCTAATATTCTGTTGTTGATGGGCATGCTTGCATTTGTAATGCTTTATATTCTCTGTCCGAGACGTTGAATTTCATTTAATCGCATTTCGCAAGAAAGTGTAGACTAGTTTTAACTTTCACATTTTCAAAAATAATCGCTGAACTGCTGCCAAGTTCATCCTATGCAAATGTGGTTTCCCTTGAAACATTAACATTTTATGCTATTTTTCGTTAATTCGAATTTTGCGCTATATAGCAAACTTGAAGTTAAGACAGAAATTATATACAGAAAACTGTTTTGATGTTTTTTTATGTTTGTTTGTCATTTTCTAAATTAAGATATTGACGATGGCTTAAGGTTTTTCTATCACAATATTGCTTTTTGTTGTCTATTGTATATTAAAACTATATTCACGAAGTCTAGCCATCATTCATCATTCATCGTCGTTATGTGCTCTGTGAGCCACGAGCCTACATAAACTACGATAAGGTCCATGCCTGTGTTCGGTTATGTCTTTTAATATACTACGAGACAGAAATTTCTATGCTTTCAAAATAATTCCTTAAATACGAACACATATGCCCTCAAATTGAAATATCTTTTTTTTTATTCTTTTTTACCTTCTTTTTTTTTGTACAGATTTTATTTTATTTGAAAAAGTGAGTAAATTATGAATCTAAAAGTACAAAAAAAGACGCTTATGCGATCGAATTTTACTTTTTCACTTTCCGAAAAACTAATGTGTCAGTCGGTGATCGCACCTTGTAGTTCACTTCTACTTGCACTTCTTGCCGCAACAATAGCAACGAGTCGCGCGTAATGCATAGTTCCGATGCGCAATCATAGGTGTCGCTTTGTGGAAGCCGGCTGTTTCACCAAAATAATGACTCTGTATAATTGATTATGTAGAAAAATGCGAGAAGGATCGGATTCATGACGTGCTGGTTGCTGATTAGCGTGCTTGATGCTCGTTTCAAGTTTGGTGTATTATCTTCGGTTCCAGGATGGTGGTCGTACATCATGGGCTCTTGGATATTCATATAACCAATTATAAACTTGTTAGAAAAGTTCTCTGCTTCGCCACTATCTTACGTAACAGTTGTGTGCGCATGAACTTCGGAGAAATGTGTATTTGGTAAATATTCATTTTAGCTATTAGCAATACGACCTCTTGCCTCTATAAACAAGAACTCGCAACAAGAACTCTTGCTTCTATACCATGCTATTTAACACGTTGCGTGTTACCCATTGAAGAATCTATGGCAGCGCCATCTACGACAATATGAATATAACTAAAAACATGGAAAGAGTTTTAGAACCTAAGCACTTAAGGGCATATTGTATTTTTGCAGTTGTTAATACTGCACCCCAGACCCAAAGAACTGCAAAGCTTTTTTTTTACACACATCATCTACCCATTGGGTAATATAATATAAAAGGAATTTTCGGATTTGTACATATATTTGGGAGTAAAATTATTTTCCTCTCTTAAGCATCATAATGGGAGTCTTTTTGAATTTTTAAGGATGAACAACTGATGAAATTTTGGTTTCCGTCACTGCAGTGCTTCAGGATATTAGTATTTTGGCACTGGCGACCGTTTGAGCCTATACGTGTTTACGTCATTATAGGATATTTGTTTTTTTCTAGTCCTAGACGTCGTGCGTGCTATTGTGTGCCTTATGTTTTACGACTTGTCTGGCCCAGTGGGTATTGCAACTGACTGCGATGCGAGCGGTCCCAAGTTCGATTCCCGTGGCAGCACGAAGGAAACAGAAACTCCTGTAGTGATATTCACTACAGTGATCAGGTCTCCTATGCACTAATAAATAAATCCAGTGTTTAACGCAATAGAAACTAAATGAAATTTTATTCCTGATTTAAATTTTAATCACCGGTTCCCCGATATTGCGACGATCCGTTGGGATCGCTGACAACCCCAGGCAGAAAATGGGCTAGCTTCTTTATTTTGTGACGATGCTCTTGCGATCGTCCATTGCCAGACCCATGCAACACACTTTCAGATTCCGCTTGACCTCGACGTTTACAGTCTTTGCCATTTCTGTATTTGTACACACAAAAGACGATTGATCGATGCTATAGTCGACAATGGACGTTGGGTCGCGTACAAATCTTGCAAATGCGACCTCGCTATTCACGCTCTCTCACTATACCGATTGCTCTCGTTGCATGCGCCGTTATATTTACCGATGGGCTGTTGCCGCACTAAGCACGTTTATCTATTATTAATCGTGCGTGCACGAGGTGTGTGCCTGTCTATGTACACGTGCTGCGTGTCAAGCGAGCGACCCACCATTGGCTAGTGCGCTTTCCAAGTATATCGGCAGATGCGCCGTCAAATGCATACTGGTGGGAATCTTCGTTTACATCGGCACTTGAAAGAGCTTTGAAGTCGCTGCGTTAATTCAATGCAATATTTGTTGACAAGATATTTCGTATCATAACAATTCGGTGGTTGCCTGGATGTCTTCCATCGATCAATATCGCACGTTCGGATTTGCAGCCGTCTCACCTGCTCATTTAGGAATTACCTCTCAGCATTTCCCCTGGATTCAAAAGTTGAATTTCGGTTTTGGTGGACCAAGCGTCTCTAGTGGCAACAATTTACAATTTTAACCCGCTAGCAGCCCCTTGGCCTATGGCGGGGCAACAACTGCATCCTGGCACCACCTGCCAATTACCGAAAACAACGCCACCTAGTGATCAACCACATGGCACCGTCGCTTATACAATACATTCATTTTTAATTGCAATGCATTTTTAATAAAACCTGCATTTTTAGATATTTATTATTTCAATCGATTTTCTCTATTCCGTTGACCTTCCGTTTCCGTTTAACTAAGCGTTTAAATAACGGACTTAACGTTCAGAATTACTTTCACACACTTATACAGTATTCTGTCGTCTGGAGTGACTTCGAACTACTAGCGGAAACACTGCTTCGTGGAGGAAGAGCATGGTAAAAATCGAAATTAACGATTTTTTTCTTCCACCAACGCCTTTAATCATCACTCACGTCAAGCCTCGCACCCTCTCATTCAGCGGTCCGTGCGCCACATAGATCATGCAGTCAATATGGGTCTTGCGGCGCTGTTAATTATTTCAGGGAAAAAAAAAACCGAATGCCTGCGATTGCCACACGCCATTTAGGGATGCGTGGGGGAGTTATTTAATATTCATAGCACAGTATCAGATGCGATTAGGAGAGCATCTTTCGTCGCGGAAAGACTACGGTCGCATATACAGTGTGATCACGCGAATAGTAGCCACGTTTGTATCGCATTTGGGCCCGAAAACATAGCTATTTTATTGAGCTTTTGAGGACAATAAAAAAATTCCCTAAGGCGCCATAAAAACTGTTACATATTTGATAATATTTATTTAATGTTAAAACAGTTTTACCGATCGTGCATCAGGAAAACTATAATACATTTAAAGATTGTGAAACTCTTTCCAACCTCACAATTTGTAAAGTAGAATTGTTCAAGTACAGTTTGCCGAATACCTTCCCCCTAAATTAGTACAACAAATGTTGAGTAGTATCCACGACCCGTGGAGTCATTTTCGATTTCTGATGACGTCATTTATAAGTGGTCTCCAGTTGGGTCCACGATAAGGGTTCCAATAGAGCTTCAACTGAGTCATGTAGTTCCGGCGCTGCAACTAGTACATTCTTGTTTAAAATAAATGTTTTCATACGGCCAATGAAAGGGGGACAAACGTGTTTACCTGAATTTTTATCGTATTTTCATAGAAAGCACACGGGAAGCCTAAGGTGTGCCCGCCATTCTTGACCATTTCACACTCCCATTTACCGGTCGGTGTGTTTATTCCGCTTTCAACTGTGTGGAACATTTGCTTATCGAACTATTAATACACGCTTACCCTTCAAACGCGTAGGCATTGCGTAATACTTTAGGCGCTCAAATATGTGATAGATTCGAATATTAATCGTGACTATCTATTTTAATATTACGTTAATATACTATAATAACATTAATCGTGGCTACTAATATAATATTAATCGTGACTACTATAAGGCGTCGCTATATATTGTGACTTTTTAAATTTGATAATTTTTTGGGGGAAATTCCCCTCACTGAGTGAATATCACTGCAGGAGATTCTGTATTCTTCGTGTTGCTTTGGCAATATTTGATGGACACATTTTCACCAGTACTCCATAATCGAATAAACGAGAGCCTGCGCCGGGAATCGAACCCGAGACCACCCGCTCAGCAGTCTGTTGCCATAACCACTAAACTGGGCGGATTTCATATTGACAATAACAAGGCAAACCTCTGAAGTACTTTTAAACGTAAGTACATGGGAAAGAACGTTCAGGCAATTATTATTTTTGGAAAAAAGTTCAACTTGAATGGCTGCTTATTCGTATTGTGACCCCTCTGTTTACAGTTCCAATTTCCCTCAGGAGATTTTCGCAATATTTCAGTCAGCAAGTTTATGTGCACCCGTTAGATGCAATGAAAATTGAGAAATGGTTGCGTGGCTGCCGTTATGTACGATACTTTAGGCTCACAGTATTTTGTCTTCCCTTAATGGAAAGCCTCTAGCTGATCCTCTTTTCGGAAACGAGAAGACTCAGACCAAGAAGCCGTTTGTCGTACTTTTCTACGACAAAACGAGTTTGGTACGACTTTAAAGGTTCAAAAGAAAAGTTCGTTGTTTCGCATATATTCTGTGGGAAATGAAATGTTTTTCTCTCATGCCCTCTGGTGGAGTGCCAGATTAACAGTCGGTTCGCTGACGTGAAAGAAGATCTATGCTCTGATAATCTGTCAATATCGAAATTACCCAATTAGCGATTACGGCGTTCTCAAGGTTCTTGGATCTTTTATTTTTTTATTTTTTTTAATTTACATCAACGCATACATGAAGATGATATGTACAGAGTTTTAAATTAAAGGAAGTCTATACAAGTGCTGTATTGCGCGATTGCTATGTGCCCTCATGTTGCTTAGGCAATATAGGTCTTACTAATGTAAGAACCTTCGTCTTTCTCTGTGGTTAAATTAGCTAATGAATTACAGACACTTTCACGCTCTAGTCGTAAACGCTCTGCTTCCCCCGAAAGAGGGCAATTACACAATACAACAGTGCGTTGCGTGATTGTCAAACGTTTAACCATTCGCGAAAAACTACTGTAAACTTATTTCGCTAGATATTTTATTTAAACATATCATTTCAAGTTTCGTCAGTGCTGTCGCAAAGAACAATAACACACCATAAACGGTTACAATTTCAAAAAGAAATACCCGAAAAATATTTCTCAGTATAAGAAAAATATTTCACACATTTCCTCCTATTATAGAGAATGTACATGTATTTCACGTTGAAGGCTGATCGATAGTAACTCTGCCGTTTACCCAAGTGACAAGCACCTATTCGATAGGGAGGCTCAGTCTATACGAGTACACATTATGTCTTAATTATATTACTAATTCCGCATATGCATGTACAACTTGCGTGTTCGTATATAAAGGTGGGCACAAAAATAAAATACCCCAAATTGTTTTGGCTACAAATTGAGCAAATATTTACAGAATGCTTTGAAATTTCGAGGATATTACCTAACTAATTACAAACAAATTAATAATTGAATTATTTTTTCAAAGTGTCTTAATTTTTTATGAAAAAGTTAAGACACATTTAAATTTCTGCTGAGCGACTTTCGTTTCGCGTATTTTGCGGCGATTGCAAGCAGACCTCTTTAAATAATTCTAATTGAAAACAAATTTTTATTTACGCTTGCAAAAATAACTTCGAAATACCAGACTTTCACACAATTTCTTGCTCACTTTTTTAACTTCAAGGGCATTTTTCCTGGTTCAAAATCAACTGTCTCCTTATGCCATGCGTTGTCGCCTTATGCCATAATCAACTGTCGCCTTATGTCTTCATTGCGGACCTTTCTTGGTCTCCCCGTTTTCCGCAAGACTCTCATCGTGTCTGAATCATTTCTCGGTTATTATTTATTAAGAAAAAAAAAAATTAAAAATCGCCTAACACAGTATTTTATTTTGTTTTCTCTTAAAAAATAACGCAATTCGCACGTCTAACTGAAAGCTATTTGGAATCTAGATGTCGACGGTACGACTAAAATGCTGACGACGCAATGCAGCGCCCCCTAGTAGCAGAATATTTTTCAGTGGCATTTTTGCACAAAAACATAAAATTAAGGTGTTGATGACCACCCATGCCAAGTTTCAAGAAAATCGGTCAACTTTTCGCGAAGATCTGTTACGATGATTTTGGGGTACCCTTTTTTTGTGCCCACCCTGTATTCGTATATGTATGACGTTCTGGGTATACTTACGGTCAAATCAAATGTTCATGAGCACGAAACACACAAAAAAGACGAGGTGCACATAAGGAGAAATCGCCGAACCGGAACGATGAAGATGAACGAGATTGCAATGGAATTTGCAAAATGATAAAAGCACGTAATCGTTCGTTGTCATCGCTCCTGTTCGGCGATTTATCATTTTGTGCACCTCGTCTTTTGTGTGTGTTTCGTGCTCATGAACATTTGATTTTACCAGAGATGAACATTGGATTACCGTATAAATTATTTCGTTAATTTCTACAACTCACTTTATACTTACGGTATTCGCATAGGAAAACCAATTGGTATTTTGTGGCATCCGCTATTCAGAGACGATTCACATAGAATCGGCAACATTTGATGGACCTTCGGCTTTCACACTAAGTTGTTGCACATGTTGTTGCCTATTGGTGCCGCTGGGAAATCAGTTCCGCTAAATAAGAATTACGCTAGAGAAAATCGTATTTGCGGACGCCGGGAGACTTTTCTCTTCGAGTTATGTTCGGACAACATCGGTAGCCGGTTACGGAAGTACTGTACAGGTATGCACTTGTTTGCTCGCCCATATGTAATGTTTGTGCTACAGTCTTTCTATTTTGCAATCAGGATAAATTGTTATCGTACCAGATGATACGAATATTGCAATGAAAGCCATACGTTTATTTTTTAAATAAAATAAAACATACCCGTAAATATTTACACCACGTTATTTTAAGGAATAATGCACACTGAAAACTGAGTATATGTAGGATGGAATTAAACATGACATTATACTGTTATACCAACTATATTTGAGAAGCAAAGCTAATCCAATTCTGTGGTTATGCCCAGTGTTTTAACTGATTGCCAACGGTACTACTCGTACAAAATAATGAGCCATTTCTAAGAAAATGTTTGGAAGACAGAACATCAGACTGCGGATAGACAATGCCACTATTTCCCCAATTTTCCAGTTATCTTTGCTGTAACAGGCTTAAATTTAAAAGCACACGTTAAGTAAACTCATATTTCAACGATAAATAAAGTTTACATCAGTATAGTTATTCAGAAAAAAATGACATTTTATTTCACTTTGTATTTTCAATATAAATGTATTTTTCGAATTTGAACTAATAAAATCATGAAGGCCTGTCCTTTAATTGAACGCGGAAAATCGATAGCATTTGCTTAAATATGATTTGCGTGGAATGCATAGAAAAAAAAATATATTTGTACAGCTCTTATACAGAATTATTCAGCGCTCGTAACAGAAGTAAAAGTGAAAAGGGATCCGAGTCGAATATACATGGAGAAATGATGCTAGTCCGCCATTTTATTTGCACATGATTATACCATGTTCAAACAAAGCCGCCACACATGAAGCAGAAAGCGACGTTACGATGACCAATTCGACACAACATATGTGGCGGATTTACTCTGTCAATCAGGATTATAGAATATTAAAAACAATTTTTTCGGACTCTGCCATTGGCATAGGACGTCTATGTTGTTTTGTAGTGCCTATACGAATACAGCGAGCATATTGGGCTCTTTTGGGGTGGCAATCAAATGGCGATGTTGCAGTCAACCATCCTTTTTTCGATTAGTGTGTTTTGTCTTCTTCGTAATCCGCTATTGAGCTTTTGAATAATTCAACAGTCATAATCGTGTCATCTCCAATTTAATATCATAAACGATGCTGCTAATCTGTATTTGCGGGATTTCTCATTTTTATGAGCGGTTTGTACGAATGATCAATTGGAGCGCTTGAAATGGTGTCTCGATTACGATGATAGTTGTGGTAAAATAATTTATTATTTAATACCTGTATTCAATCTTAAACACCTGTTTCGTTTACATGCGTGTATGAACCATTGTTCCCATCGTGGTGATACATACCTGGAATGGAGTAATTTTTTTTTTTACAGCCAGTAGGCTATTCGGATATTTGTTTACAAGTTATATAAATAACAATATTTTTTTATCCTTTTAGGCAGTTAGTCATCTTGAAATTCCATCATTTTATAATATAAATTTTGTTTATGCAAAAATACATGCAACAAATTAAACAAAGAAAAAATATTTATGTTTTTTATCCGTTTTGTTTCAATGCTGTAACATATTTTTTCCATTTTTAACAGCATAAAACAAATTGAACAAAGTGCATAATTTAGCTTAACATGTTTTTCTATAAACAAAATTTTATAGAAATGAATATTATTTGGATTTGTTATGGTGCAGTAGCCAGGCAATACTAGCGCAAATGTGTAACTTCTTTACTAAAGTAACTGTGATCGTAACCAACCCACGTACATTTACCCAAACTCTCCTACCTGTATAGGTTTAGACAATATCCTTTTGTCATGTTAACGCCAGACAACGCTTTCGATATATCCGCTTTTCCATCATCCTTCAATAGATGATTGCCTTGCCTACTTCTAAGGATTTTTTCTTGTTACGTGCACGAGGCCATGAGACACACAAAAAGAGATGCGAATGTGAGTGGGAGTCTTCCTATGGCTCACTCTCGCCACACGATGAAACATCTTAAGGTATTAGCTCGGAATTATTTCTAGTCCTTAGAGGCACTTGTTTGTCCGCGCAGAAGATCTCCATTTTTGCATGATATATGCATGATATATAAGATTTTGCCCACCAGTTAACGTTGACAATGTCCGTGAATTTTTTTGTGCGGAATTCTACGGAAAAGGCTAAGGCTCGTAGATTTGTGCCAATCGCTCGAAATCTAGATACCAACTACCCGTTTGTCTAGAAAGCACGCATGTGTTACGCGCAGATCATTTTTTTTTAAATTAATTTTGCAAATGTCAAATATCGAATGGAACTGAGAAAGAATTATCTGAGCGGCCATTTGGAATTTGAATGACGCGGTAATGCATTTTGTTTTAGGGGTTGGCGTCCCCTGATGTCATTTATGTTTTCATACTTCCTGACTGCGATTGCAACTAAAGCGCACTGACATTTAAAGATGCCGCGCAATTGCCAGAAAAACCCGCGATACTCTTAACTACGGTATCACACACAAGCACACACGAGCGACTTACAAAAACACAAAAGCCTCTATTCGTTATTAAAGCTCTAAACGGTGTCGCACTTGAGCGGATTTGTTCCCGGTACCCTATACTCTACACGGTGTGTACTGACCAATGAGAATCGAAAGTCAATCTGCCGGATATTTTTTGTTGTCGCAGGTGCACAATTACTCGAGACATGCGTATCTGACCACTCGACGTAAGTCGTAAGAGATTAACTGAGTCTAGACTAATGTCTTGGATCTGGTACTTTTGAACGATTGGGCAATTTCGGTTGAGTTTTGGAGTCCCAAAAATTGCTGCAATAATGTATCTCGATCTCAACTTGACCAATTAAGATAGAGTATTTCATTAAATAATTGTTTGTATTTAATGAAATGAAATTCGATTCCCGGCGCAGGCTTTCGTTTATTCGTAAGCCTGGGGTACTGGCGTCACCCCTGAGCTTCCATTAGGGAGT